>JAKEPQ010000806.1:0-36900 GCA_024500445.1 Entomyzon cyanotis | reverse complement strand
GTGGCTTTCGCTCTGCATAAGGTCAGGCGGCAAGCCCCAAAGCCACACCGAAGTGGGCGAGCCGCCGCAACCACTGCGCACTGGCTGGGCGCAGCAGTGAAGCTCGCGGGTGAAGGCGAGAATTCCTCCGGGGACGGAGGCCAGCAAAGAGACAAGGTGATAATGAAGAAACGCAGTCTCTCATGATCAGAATCCAGGGTTTATTGGGAGGAGCAGCAGGGCGGTGAAGGCAGGCGGAATCGGGGAGGAACACGGGGGACGGAGACGGCCGGGATTCGGAGCGCGAGAGCCCAGAATGTGACTGCGCAAGGGGTTAAGAGGGGCTGCAGCATGGGAGGGGTTTACACAGGAGGACCAACAGGAGCACGAGAGGTACAGGATTGACAGGGACGCAAGGCAATGGGGACGCGAGGAGGGAAGGTACAAAAATTTGAAACCCAATGGGGAAACTCAGCTAGAGGGAACAAAGAAGAACTTTCCAGAGCAATAACTAAATATGGGATAGGGGAAAGGAGATGTACAGGGCCAATGATCTCTGCAGACACACTGCTACATCTCCCCGTTTCTTCTTTACGAAAAGAACAAAAACAGAGTGGAAAATTAAAAATTGCGAGGGCTAAAATTAAACCCATAGAATTGACCCTGCCCACCCCGAGAGCCCCCAACCCTTAAAGATCTCGCTGAGCCAGTCCTTCATTTGTGTCTACTGCTCGTTGATGTGGCCTTTAATTTCGGTGATGACAGCGGCCACGAAGCTTGCGAGCACGAGCATGGTGTCAGGGCTCATGGTGGGTTGGGTCTCTTTCCGAGGTGGACAGTGTCTGGGGGTCAGGCAACTGAAGAAAACCTACAAAAATAGTAACACAGGTAAATGAATGGGGTGCAATTCCCTTTTCTTCCCCCAGCTGGTTCCCTCCCAGGGGTACACTGAAATCTAATCAAGTAGGTGGTTTAGGGACAGGACAGAGCCACAGGGGCTGATCTGAATGGGAGAGGGGCAATCTGGGAACCACAAATGGTAAATGTGTGATTCAGGAGAAATCACGGACTCTTGATTTAGCTTTTTCTTTCTCCTACTCTTCCACGCCAGGGTTAGCAGGATAGTCCAATCTGGGACAATGTCCTTCTTTGCGAAGAACGCCCTTTTTTCTTTTGGGTCAGGGATGTAAGGTTTGACCCATTTTGAGGGAACCCAACAGGGGCCTGCAGGGGTCGAGACACAGGCGTGTCCTCTTCCCCACGTCACCAATGGGAAAGGGCCTTGGATTTGACGGGACTCTGGGTCTTTGATCATGACAGGTGGTTGTTCCTTCAACTTCGCCCTGGTGTCATTGGCAAAGTGTCGGAACACAGGGGGAAGCGGCTCTGCAAATGAACTATTGAGAAAGTTGATGGTAAAGAGCACCTAGCAGAGCTGCACTTGAGGGGAGTTAATCTCAGTTCCCCCCGCTGCTGGTCAAGGACCAATTTGAGAGTCCGGTGGGCCCTTTCCACGATGGATTGGCCGGTCAGTGAGTGAGGAATGCCTGTCGAGTGAGTCACTCCCCATTTCTCAATAAAACTTTTGAATTGCCACGAGGTGTACGCTGGCCCATTGTCGGTCTTGATCTCTTTGGGAACACCAAGCATGGAGAAGGCTCGTATGAGGTGGTTGATCACATCTGAAGTCTTCTCTCCAGTGTGAGCGGTGGTGTGCATTGCTCCTGAAAAGGTGTCGATTGACACATGCACAAATTTCTACCTCCTGAACTCTGCAATGTGAGTGACGTCCATTTGCCATATTTGGCAGCTTTGCAACCCTCTTGGATTCACCCCTAGGTAGTACGATGGGAGCTGGTCTTGGCAACAGGAGGGGCAGGTTGAAATGATGGCCTTGGCTTGCTCCCTCGTCAGCCGGAACATTTGCACGAGAGCCGAAGCATTTTGGTGATACAGTTGGTGACTTAGCTTGGCTTGTGCGAACTTATCTGGGACTGACAGTGTGATGACAGGAGCAGCCAAGGAATCTGCCCTTCTGTTGCCTTCGGCTATCGGCCGAGGCAGGTCAGTGTGAGATCTTATATGCATCACAAAGTACATTTGCTCCTGGTGGGACAAGACTTCTGTGAGTTGCAGGAGCAAGTTGAATAAATTTGGGTTAGATACCTCTTTTAGGGCCGAATTTTCTGCTCGGGACACAACTCCAGACACGTAGGCTGAGTCGGTAACTATGTTCAAGGGTTCCGGAAATTTTTTGAATGCCCTGACCACAGCGGCTAACTCTGCAATTTGAGGAGAGCCTAAGACTTCCTCGACGTCAGCTTCCCACTTCTGCGTCTTGGGGTTCCTCCAAGTCATTACTGACTTGTGGGAAGCTCCGCAGCCATCTGTATAAACTGTCAAGGCCCCCTTTATGGGGTGCATGGCCAAATGTGTTTTTTCAATTAATTTGAAACTGTTGTTAAATAGTTTGTGTCTTGCATGGTTAATTTGAATTTTTCAGGTGAACCCTTCCAGGGCAAATTGCAAACTCTAGCTGTACTTCAATAAATGTTCCAAACTGTCACACGTAAATGGTACCTGGATCCACATGAAATCCTGACCGGCCAGAGCACGAAGCCGAGATCGTGCTTTCATGATCACTTTGGCTGCCAGCTCCTGAGGGGTGGTCAGAGTCTTAGCGACCTGATGAGGGAGGAAAACCCACTCAATGATTAATAAATGGTCCTTCAGCTCATCGTCCCATTGGTAGATTAGCCCATGCATAAATTGTTTTTCGCCCAGCACTATTAATTGGAAAGGCAAGCGGGGGTCACAGCGGTGTGCCTGCCTGCTTGTAATGGCGTCCTACACTCGTGCAATGCACCGTCAGGCCTCCGGGGTCAGAGAGCGTGGCGAGTCCAAGTCCTCCCCTCCTTTGAGTAAATTGAAAAGCGGTGACAGGTCCTCAGAGGAGATGCCCAGCAGTGGACGCACCCAATTGATGGACCCACATAACTGGTGTAACTCGCGTAGCGCTCTTTGGGTCATCTGCAATGACAAGTTGCTGGGGGACGATGGTGCGCTCTCTGATGAGAAGGCCGAGGTACTTTGCAGGGCACGACTGCTGGACTTTGTCGGGTCGAAGCTGGAACCCCGCCTGCTGCAGTAGGTGGAACACAAGGGCAAGAGTCACAGTCAGTTTATCAGTGTTTTCTGCGCAGATGAGAATATCGTCCATGTAATGTAGTATTATGACACCTGGGGATTGCACCCTGGCAGGGGTCAGTACGGCATCGACGTACCACTGGCAGATAGTTGGTGAATTTTTAATCCCTTGGGGGAGAACTGTCCAGTGGTACTGCCGCATGGGGGCTTCATTGTTCCGGGAGGGGACGGAAAAGGCGAACCTGGGGGCGTCTGCTGGGTGGAGTGGGATGTGGAAGAAGCAGTCCTTGATATCAATGACTGCCAATTTCCACTCCCTGGGGAGCATTGTGGCAGAGGGCATACCTAGTTGTAGGGGTCCCATATCCTCAATGACTGCATTGATGCTTCGCAGATCATGGAGGAGCCTCCACTTGTTCTTGCCCTGTTTTTTCAGGACAAAGAAGGGGGAGTTCCAAGGGCTGTGCGTTGGTGTGATGTGGCCCTTGGAGGGCTGTTCCTCCATGAGGGACTCAAGAGCACATGACTTTTCCTCGGAAAGGGGCCACTGATCCACCCACACAGGTGTATCACTGAGCCAATTAAGTTGTGGGGTGGCATGCTCTACAGTGACCCCACTTAAAAATCCATTTCCCGAGGGGGAATATAAATTTGAGTCCCCCATAGGGATAAAGAATCCCTACCCCACAGGTTGAAAGGTACGTCCATGACATATGGGCGAACGCTGGCAGGTACACTCTCTGAATTAACTATGGTGACACTCTCAGCACTCTGGCGCCCTGGAGATTCCCCCCCAACTCCACCGATGGTCAAGGCGGTGGACTGAAGCAGCCAGGACACTGCCCACACATCTTTTGACAGGATGGTGGCGTCGGCCCCGGTGTCAATGAGCCCCCGCACTGACCTCATGATGTCATGGTTAGCCAGAGTACAAGTCATGTAGGGTCGGGTCAAATTGACCCACTCTGCCCACCAGGCAAGGAGAGAGAACGATGGTGTCACATGTGTCTCATCTGCACAGGTAAAAGTCACATCCGAGAACATTGTCGCTTTGGTGGCGTTACTTGTTTCTCCATGCGACCCCTCAATGCACTGGCTGTTCAGTTTTTTGGCTGCCCTGGTAGTGCTGATGGAAGATATGGTGCAGCTTGCGCTGACAGGGGCGTTGGTGGAGGGAGTGGAGTCACACCTGCCGATGAAATGGTCTGCAGAGCCGGTGTGTGTTGATGGAGCTGGCTCTGGTGTGGATAGCTGGTTGTCAGGTGGGGCACTTGTCCTGTTGGTAAAGAGCTCGCAGACGGATAGTTAGTGATTGGCTGCGGCATGGGACAGTGCCTGGCAATGTGGCCTGGCTGTCCGCATCTATGGCAGAACACTGAAAAGCCTATGTTCCTAGGTGGCACCGGGCATTTAAAACTTCTAGGGGCAACTGAAAAGGCATTCGGGGGTTGAGAGGACTGGTCAGAAGGGGGAAGGGATGGGGAAGGCTTGGGATTTGGGGCTGCAGGGACTTTCATATAGGTTTCTATCAGATAACTCATTGTGATTGGTGAATCAGGGGGTAGAACACTGATAATCTGCTGGCAGCGGCTATTTGTATTAACCATTGCTGTGTTTAGCAAGACTTCTTGCTGTATTTCTATCCCTTTAAATTGCCTCTCGATGGCAACAGACAGGCGATCCACAAAATCAGCAAATGGCTCATTAGGCCCCTGCTTGATATCAGTATAAGGTAATTGAGCTTCAATTCTCGTGTGGACTGACCTGAAAGCTTGTTCTGCAGCCTTGCTTAGGTCAGCTAAAACAGGGGGAGGGATGGTGGCCACTTGGTCCTGAGGCTTGGCCCATTCTCCCTCTCCACATAGACAGTCAAGCGTTAAAAGGCGACGCTCAGGGTCATCCCTGTACAAGTCAATGAGGGCTTGGACCCTCCTTTTCCAAGCTGCCTCCCACATTTTTAATTGGCTGCTTGTCAACAAACAAGTTACTAATGTTTTAATGTCATGGGGGCACTTCGCTTCAGTGTCTAACATTCCTTGGAAAAGGGACTTAAAGTATGTTGAGTCTCTCCCGAAATCTTTCGCTGCCTAACACAGCCTTTCCCGTAAGCTGTATGGAATCGCTTGCTATGCCGCCGCATCAGGACGAGCGGGGCCGTCAGGGCAAGCGGAGCGGCCACGCTGTGGTGGAGGACTCGGGCTTTCCCGGCGGCGGCAAGCCAGGGTGGCAAACACACCTTCCCCCCACACCCCCGCGCCGCTTTCAGCCCAGTTGGAGTGGCGACCGGATGTTGACGGGGCGTGGGAACCTGAGCATGGGAACTCAGAGGTGGAATTTTCCCACGCCGCTGCTCCACCCCCCTGATGTAATGGGGGCGGGGAGTGACGACATCGGAGGAGGAGGAGGGGGGAGAGGCGGAGCCGAGATGATAGATGGCTGTAGGGCGGGGAAACATGAGGGATTTTGGGAAGAAGAAAGAGGGAGGGGCGTTTCTTTGGCGGGCTATGCCCCGCCATTTAGCGAAGAGCCAGAAACAACATCGCAACCTTCATTTTGTGCCGGCGCCGCCCCGTGGCGGGCACCATCTTTGTTTAAACCGCTCGAAGGGGAAAACGCAGATGGGGGGGTTCAGAGAAGGGGTTTAGGGGAGACGCCTGAACAGGGTGATCAGTCCCACTCGGACAGGGGGAAGGAGCGAGAGGGAGGGTGCCCTGGAGCTGGACGTGTCCAGGCGCCAAAGGGCGGGCTGCGCTGTCCCCCTCGCTCCTAAAGGGGTTGGTTGGGTGAGGAGAGCCGGGGTGGGGGCAGTCAGAGGGAACACGCGGGGTAATTGAAGGATTTAACTCAGGAAGGGCTTCGCTAAATGGGTTCGGAGGGGGTCCCGAGGTCTTCTTTCGGACTAATTTGTATATCTGCGCATGCAAGGTGAAGACAGCAGTAGCCGATTTATCCCCCGCCTTCCCTGCGGCTTGCAGCTTTCTTCCCACCTCATCCCAAAACGACAAATCAAAAACAGAGCTTTCCGACACAGGGGGACCATTAAGTAAAATCCAACGCACTAAAATCTTTAACACACGCTTCGGAAACAAAACCTTATTCTCTACAAACAACTGGGATAATGAAAAATACATTTCTTTCCGGGGTTGGTAAGATTTGGAGTGGCCATTGCCCATAGTGATGAATTAAAACTAACCCACTCCCTAAAATCCAGGCCAAATTTCACTAAACCCTGACTCGCTCTCAAAGCGCCACAAAATGGGATATATAAAAGAAAAAAAGGTGCCCCAGAATCAGTGAGTGCCATCACCCCTCATGGTCCCTAGGCACTATCCCCGGGCTTAATGAGAACTGTCTGAGGGACCGGTGGAGGAATCCCTCACCCCTGCCCTGCGACAGAGGTTACTCACCTGAAGACTCGACGACTACACACACACACAAATTGGGGCTCGGCCCTGTCGACTGCTCCAGGGCAACAGAAATGCGGTTAGCAATGAGAACTCCTGCTGGTCTAACGTGATGTCTCGGTCAGTCTCTCCGTGGTCCCCGAGGCACTCCACGCCACTCGGCACGATCTTCACTGAGCGGGAGGGTGGTAACAATCCAGAATGGTCCGGCGCGGAAGGTCGATGATCCTCAATAGCCTTCCCAGGTTCTCGGCACCACTTGTGGCTTCTGCTCTGCGTCAGGTCAGGCGGCAAGCCCTGAAGCCACACCGAAGTGGGCGAGCTGCCGCGACCACTGCGCACCGGCTGGGCGCAGCAGTGAAGCTCGCGGGTGAAGGCGGGAATTCCTCCGGGGACGGAGGCCAGCAGGAGACAAGGCGATAATGAAGAAATGCAGTCTCTCGGGATCGGAATCCAGGGTTTATTGGGAGGAGCAGCAGGGCGGTGAAGGCAGGTGGAATCAGGGAGGAACGCGGGGAACAGAGACGACCGGGATTCGGAGCGCGAGAGCCCAGAATGTGACTGCGCAAGGGGTTAAGAGGGGCTGCAGCATGGGAGGGGTTTACACAGGAGGACCAACAGGAGCACGAGAGGTACAGGATTGACAGGGACGCAAGGCAATGGGGACGCGAGGAGGGAAGGTACAAAAATTTGAAACCCAATGGGGAAACTCAGCTAGAGGGAACAAAGAAGAACTTTCCAGAGCAATAACTAAATATGGGATAGGGGAAAGGAGATGTACAGGGCCAATGATCTCTGCAGACACACTGCTACAGTGGATGATGTTTTATACCTTCCAAGTCAATTTCCTGGACTTATTCTACTCTTTACTAGTTTTACTGCAGGAAGAGAGTAAACCATGGGAATATTTGTATGATTGTCATGTTTATGTTGGCAATTCTTAAGAACACTAGCTATACTTTTCCTTGGGAATCCAGCGATACATCACTATCAAAA
This sequence comes from Entomyzon cyanotis, assembly GCA_024500445.1. Taxonomy (NCBI): domain Eukaryota; kingdom Metazoa; phylum Chordata; class Aves; order Passeriformes; family Meliphagidae; genus Entomyzon; species Entomyzon cyanotis. Next base: position 29,374 of record JAKEPQ010000806.1, on the reverse strand, counting down.
TTCCATGCTCTTACATTTATTCTTTTCTTAAATTGCACACACATAAATGTCATAAAAACCTGCCACCTATACAGGAAATATAATTAACACACTGTGCCCAGTATTGCAGATGCCACCCAATGTTCAAACCTTCCCTACTATGTCAGTCATTTCAAAGCTGCAATTGCAGAAAGTTAGATATTTTATATCAGAAGTCATTTGACCAACACATTCACTTTCCTCAGCAACTGTGCAGAAATATTTTGTGCCATTTCAATAGTAATAGGACTTTGTTCAGCATAGAAAATATGACAAACTCTGATTGATAAGTTATTTTAATATTGGGGTTTGAGGTTATGCCTGATTAAGCTGAAGTTTACTAATCCCTATAACCTTTGAACATGCATGTATTCTTGGGTGGAGATACATATAAATCAGAAATGAAGTCTAAGTTGTTTATCTCTGCTATTTCAAAGTTCCAAGAAGAACCTTGTTTCCATTGTGATGTCTCTGTTATGCATTTGCACAGCTCAGTAGATGATCTGTACAGACCTGCAGACCACAAATCTGGCATTGTGTCTCACTATGACACTTATAATATCTTTATATGATGCAATATTTTGCAGTGACACCCACTACATTCCTCAGATGGCTAAGTTTCTCTGAGAAAATTTCTATCATGAGCTAAATTTTGCAATGTTTAAATGAGGTTTATGAACAACCAAACCTGTAGACAAGAGATTGTATGGACACTTGCAAATTCAGCTTTCATATCCATTTCTTTCTATCTGAAGATGGGTGTGATTTTATTTTTTAACACTTTTTTTAACTTACATTTTTTGAGTGTTTCTCTCAATGCAGATGTTACAAAGGAGAAGCTGAAGTGACCCAAACACCACCCAGTCTTGCATTAACCCCATCCAATCTACCTACTTATGCTGATATTGTTTTAAATTTATACTCCGCTGAAATTTAATCTAAATAGATGACAATGAAAAGATAATTTTAAACTTAAAAACAATTTCCATCTTTTTATTTCAGTATTTTTGTGAACCATATTTAAAAAGGAACTGGGGTCAGTATTTAATTCTTTTTTATGCTGTTTTAATGTTAGTATCTAAGTGGTTATCGTAAGCACCTCATAATTAGCTGTTAAGAATTTTTGAGTATTTCCTTTTGAAGAAGGGTAAAAGGTAAATAATGTCTAGGAGAAAATAAAAAGTAACTATTTTTCACAGTTTCAAGTGATTAAAAGGACATAAGCTAGGCCTTAGCCTGCCTGATACTGTGTAAACTGAGACATGAAATAAAAGAAAACTGGTGTATAAAACTCATCAAGAGGGAATTCTGATGGGAAGGTCAGCCAGCTTTGCTAGAGTCAGTGGTAGAAGCAGAAAAGAAAGAGAGACTGATACAAAAACACTGACAAGGATTTTTCAGAGGTTAAAAATAGCCAGAAGTTATCTGACTCTTAGATGCATTGGATTTAAATTATTTGTCACATGAGAAAAACCGGTGGGAGCACAAAGGTTTTCTTCACTCCTTGGGGAAAACCAGTGTTACTAAGCACATTGATTACTGTTTCAAAGACTAGGAGTGGAGGATTTTTTTCCAAATCACCTAGTCCAGCTATTGTAACTTGATTTTGGGGTAGGGAATGTGGGTTCGTGTGTTCAGAAAATGTTTTTCTTACTGAGATTGTAATTTCATGATATGGAACTTTTTGAGTAGATCGCAACTTTTCTTTGTTTTACAGTGAACCAGTCTTGTGATAGGTACTCAGCAAGTGATGGTTATTGGTTTCACTGGTTACTATAATTCAAATTTTATCCTCTTATCCAGTTTTATTACTATTTTTTAAATCAAACAAGACAAACCTGTTCCAGTTGGGTTCTGGTTTCCTAAATTACAATTTGCTTTCATGCAACCCATCAGTAATAACACTGTTCTAGGCAAATGATGAAGAGGTATTTTGACTTGGCTGTTAAAAACACTGTTATCATATTTCATAGTAAGCTGAACAGAGGAACCCTACAGGAATTGATCTGAAACAGAAATTTTTTATGAACTCATTCTATATTGAGGGGAAAATAATATTCCTACAGCTATATTGCTACCACATCATTTCATTAAAAGCATGGATAAAAAGATCATACCTGTGCTCCACCTTTCTCTTTTGTTCTCAATTATGATATGTTGGCTAAATTGACATCAAACTATGCATGTACATTACTCAGTGTTGGATAAACTTTTTTCCTTGGCAAGTGACTTTTTAAACTTTTATTCTCACTGTTTCAAAGCAGTTATTCTTTCAATTACTATTTTTCTCTCTTGCATATTTGAATGTCAGAAAGCTGCACCCACTATCACATGACCTAAATATTCACTTAGAGTGAAATATTTTCAAAGCAGTGACCCTCCACAGCAGGCTACAAAATTGATAGTAAAAGCCATTCTATTAATGCTTCTCTTTTCCTTTGTTCCTTTCTCCTAAGGAAAGTAGATTGGAAATACAGCAATTTTTCTGCCTGGATATTGAAAGGGATTTCTGAGCAACCTTGCACAATTGAGCCGGCACATGTAAAAACTGTTTCTGACTCACCGAGCTGGCATATACTGCTAAATCAGCATTGGCAGGACTCCAGGCAGCCTATCACCAACACTGGATATTGCAGTAAGTACCAGTTCTGAGTATTGTATCCAAATTGGTTTTATTGAATTGTTTCATTCAATACTGCAAGGTCTGGCTTAAGAAACTAAAGCCTTGGACTAAAAATAAAAAGACCACAGTGGGACTAAACATGTGCCAGCTGAGCTATGGTAACTGAGTATGCTATTAATAAAAAGACTTTGCTTAAATTCCTTTCAATGCCCATATTTTCTTACTCACAGAGACATTTAAACATTTTACAAAGGTATCAATCAGTTTACAAATTATCTTTATGAAATGGTTCAGAAAATAAAAACACAGACCAAAACACACAAAGAATGATTATTAAGTGAAATATCCATGACTTTTTCAACAATATTTTTTTCTGGAGAGGATACCTTAGAAACTGTGCTCTGTTATAGGTAACTAGGTAAATCTTGATATGTTCATCTCTGTTCTGCCAGGGAGGTTTATTTGGGGTAAGGGGAGAGGGTTACAGGGGAGGAGAAGGGGCTGCCAGCTCAGAGATGAAGACCTCTCTCTGACGCAGACACTGGCTTATAAGGGGAAAGGAAGGGGGCGAGACTGACTCTCTCAGAGCCAGTCCCAGGAGGAGGAAGGGAAAATTGGCAAAGGGTACACACCAATAGGTTTTCAGGTACAGCAGGATGCATATTTCAAAATGAACCAATAGCATACAGAGCAGGGAAACAAAGGAAGCCACATGGAGATCTGAAAATTGCATTACTACGAGAAATCATCTGATCCACCCTTCTCTAAGACTCTTAGGAAATCTGGTCTTAAAACTCTCCAGGAATGGATTTAAAGATGGTCTGACAGATTCTAAAAAAATTGTTTGGTTGACATAGAAAAACTGATTGTAAATGCCTACATTATCAGTTCTCCCATTAGAGCAGGGTCAGTGTCAGCTTCCTATTAATATAATGGGAAATTCTAAAGCACTTGATTGTCCCTATCAGCAGGTTCTGCACATACTTTGGAATGGAATACATCTTCTGTCACAGAATAACTAAATACACCCGTGGTTGAGATACAGGTGAAGTAAGCATATTAATTTACAAAATAAAAAGATAATATAGCTATTGAGACAGTAGGTACAGAAATTAAAAGATTACTACAGCTCTACATAGTAAGTTCTGAAAGTTTTCCTCACCCTATTTGTATCTAGCTGTCAAGCTGAAACATACTTCATGGTTTCTGGCTGACGTACAACCCTGTACCTTCAAGGTGTATTAATGAAAAGGAATCTGTCAGGGGGCGTCATAATTGTTTCTATAGCAGATTATTTATGAGAGATGTTTATACTCAAAATCTCCCTGCTTCCCAATCTCTCTGGTTTTCTTAATATTAAGTCAGTCATGAGAAGTTTCCTTTCATCACTCCATTGCCTTCCCTTTCCAGCTCTGAAAATGCAAAGGTCTTCTGGGCATGTTCAGATGCCATAACAACCTGCTGAAATACTCAGAGTTGCTCAGAGGTAAATCACTACCAAAACAAAAAGGAAAATATTTTTTCTACCCCCTAAAGCTTAGTCATTGTTACCTTCATATTTATGAAGATAAATTGTACTTTGCATTTCATGGACGTGTAAATTGACAATTAAACTCCTTCAATCTGGATTAACTATTTTAATTAAGATTGGGTCACTTTATTGGTTTTTGATTAAGACTGGATAATAAAAACTGAATTTGGGTGAAATTGAGCTTGGGATGAACTTAGCCATCAAACCCGTCTTTAAGGATCATGTAGCTACTGGTGATTTTACAGTCTGCTAAATATATTTACAGCCACATGTTATTATAATTTCTATTTACATCGTAGTTTGTAAGGTTTGGTTTAACAATTCTCTCCTACAATTTCAGACTATTCTTTCACATCATATCCAGCATATGCCATGTTAATAACAGATTTCCTTCCTTGCTGCCTTTTTTCAGCCTTTTTTAGCTACTTCCTACTAACCTGTAATATGTCATGTTTTCCAGATCTCTGTCCATTTTACTTCCTCTTTTCTGGACTCTGTACATAACTTTATTTGACTATCATTTTCCAAGCCTGGATGGAGTTCTCTAGCTGATATCAAGCAGACCAAAAGGACAATTCAATATGACTTGAACAACAAGGTATTAGACTGTTGTAGATTGTATTCTCCTTCTCTTGGTACTGCCCGTACTCTGTATACCTGGTCATTGTTACTAATAGGCAATACTTTGACATTTGCTCCTTTTGAACAAGGATATATTCAGACAACGAATTTTAACACACAAAAGTTACAGAATGTAAATGAATTCAACTATTTCACAAGAATGAGCATTATTTTACTCAAAAATACAGTTAAATTCATGTATATCTCTTAATACTAGAAAGGCTTCTCGGAAAAAGAATGAGTATATGAAAATCTACATGGAAATCAACTTCAGTGCCTTAACAGTCCATAGATAACCAAATAGGCCTCAAGGCTTCTGAAAGAAAAATGCCAAGTTTTTCCAACTCCCCAGCTGTAGCCAGCTGGTTTTCTCTATGGCATCACTATTTTTTTGCACCTTCAGCTCATGAAGATATGCATGCTGAAATCCCTTGAATCTGTTGCTCTTCTAGAACTGACTGACACAAAGGAATTTAGATAGCAGCACAGCAGAATTTCAATCCCGGATGTAAGGAACCAGCTTTGGTTATCACTTTAAGAAAAATGGCTGTGTGATGTATTGTGTAGTGTCATTTATTCTAAGAGGTTTGCTAAGAAATTCTATGGTCAGATAATCATCAAAACTGAAATATTTGAATTGATTTGAGCAGATAGCTAAAGGACATCTTCCTATGTCCATGTAAGAACACTGATGATGATCATATATAGCACTCTAAATACCTTTGTAAGCCACTCTGTTGTCACTGTTGAGCCGCTAGCAGAGAAAGAAGACCCGGATTCTCAGTGTGGCATAAAAAAGAGAGCTTTTATTATTTAATTCCAACTTATATAGATTTTTCAGAGGTCACCTGGATTGGTCAGTTCAAAGCCTCCCCCTAGGCCTCATTGGCCAGGCCTGAATTGTCCACATCCGAGAAACTGTTTTTAATAACATCCAAACTTTATCTTTGTTTATAAAACACAGGAAGAAAAGAGAAAAAGTTCCCATGAAAAAGGTCTGTGCTAGCCACACTCTGTCAAGGATTATTCAATGATTTTGCTTTGGAAATCTTTGGAATTCCTATGACCTACACAGTTGAAAAAACCTTGAACCCACAGCTCTAGTTTTCCAAAAGCAGGAAAAGAGGAGTAACATACTTTTCACAGGGAGTTGGTATTATCTGAAACGCTATAATAAAAATCTCATTCTGTTTTTTCAATTGATTATTTCAGTAGGTGTGCCTGAAATCAAATAAATTTTAAAACAGCTCTAAAAGAAGATTTTATTCATTGAGGGATATTCTACTCATGGATCAACAGCAAAATTATTAAACACAAAAGAAAATCTGATGAATTACAAGTATTCTGATAGTAACATGCAATTTACCCCAAGACTGTGATTTGCCAGTGATATTTGGGGTAATTGCTCCTTTGGAAACCATCACTATAGCTGAGGAATAATATATATTAAAAATCTTGCTTCATCTAGTTGCAAAGAGAGGTTTCTTTGCAAAAAGCTCTTGTGAAACACCATAATGTCTGGTTAACACTCATCTTTAAGTTTTAAAAAGGTGTTTACATAAATAAAATATCATAATAATTTGAGACATACAGAATGTTATAGTTGAGATCAGCTGTGGTAACCTTGCTAATACTTTGATCTATGTGTGCATTCTTGTGAATAAAGAATGTTTTTGTTGGAACTAGTTCTCAGACTATGAGATAAAACTGAATGGTGACAGCAGTCATTCATGGTACTGTATTAAGAATGTTGTTTCTGGTGACAATAAATTACATTTCTCTCCTTTAAAGCATGGTGATTTGATGTAACACGGTCCGGGAGGGCGGCACAGACCGGCTCCCCCCCGGATCGGGGTCCCTGGTTCGTGTTATTTTACTGGATTTGGGGCGGGCAGCCCCCGAGGTTCCGCAGCATGGCGTCAGTCTTCCAACCACGTCAATTCAAGCAGGAATATAGTGATGCTAAGGAAAGAACTGGACTCCATCTCTGTTCTGCTAGAGAGGTTTATTTAGGGTAACGGGGAAAAGGGGTGCAGGGAAGGAGAAGGGGGAAGGCAGACAAGGCGGGTAGGAGAATCTAGCAGCCCAGAGATGGAAGACCTCGAGTTAATCCGGACATCGCCTTATAAAGGGAAAGGAAGGGGAGGGACTGTCTCCCCTAGAGCCAGTCCCGGGGAGTCTGAAGGGAAGACAGGCATAGGGAACCCACCAATAGATTTCAGGGTACAGCAGAGCATATTTCAAAATGAACCAATGGTATACAAAGCAGAGGGACAAAGGAGCACATGGAATCCTAAAACCCCACGTTGCTACAGTGATTATGAAAGGGTTGAGAGTGGGGGAGGCCCAATATGAAACACTCAAAGAGAAACACTGAAGTATTTTGCCATACATTTCCACTTTCAATAACAAAATATTAATGTTAATCTGTGTGTTACAATGAACACAGAAAAATGAACATTTAAACAGGAAAAAAATTACTAAGCAGGAAGATTCAGCAAGTTTCTTGATTTCATGTTTTCAAAGGCAGTGAGATCAGAAACAGAAAGGATGCAATATATTGGTACAAAAATCAAGCTTCTGCTTGACTCTTCTTTAGCAGAATATTCTGAGCTTTATGGAATAAAACCAATCATACATATACCATGAACTAGAAATTCTCTATACTTTTAGTCCAGTTACTTCCTCTGTAAATTGATGGATATGTCGGGGAAGTCACGAAGGGCTCCACGGTAAGCATACCTGAAATAATCTAACTAGAAGAAAACATTTTGTTTACTTTCTGTATGCTAATTTATTTTTATTAACATGAAATTTTATATGACTCTCAATTCTCAGATTCATCAGGCATTAGTAGTATCTCATATCAATGTGTTCCCTAGGTTGAATATCTATGGCATATATTCTTTTCCTTCATCTTGTTCTATGTGTTTTACTCTTTCCTTCTTTACTCTAATGAAACTACTGACCTTTCACACTACTCAAATTTACCAAGCCATTTACATTTCTTCAGTAATGTATTTTGAAACCCTTTTCTATTATTGATGTAATCCTTTTATTGAGATAAAATTTTCAGGACTGAAAACAATTTAATGGGAAAGCATACTAGTACTTTATATACATTCGGAATTATTAATTTATTATTCTTTGTTTACAACTCACTGTTTATTTTCATAGTTGACTTACATACAGTGAATCCTCACTCCCCCAAACATATAGTTTCACTTTAATGGAGGTACTAGAGACAGGGTTTGATACAGGATCTTTAAATGTTTCCAGTTTCCAGGTCATGTAATTTTAACATCCTGTGCCAAATACTAGTTTCACTCATGCTAGCAGACATCTAACAACATTTTCATGTAATATCTGTGCTTTCTATTGATTTAATGTGATGACATTCAAATAGTTCCCTGTGCTAGTTATTGAATGATTAATATCTCTGGAAATCTAGAAGCCTGTAGATTTTACTTTATCTCAGCAACAGTAGATGTGAACTTATTTGAGAGATTTAATAGGGAATTGTGACACCCTTTAGCTCACCCTGTGAAATGTTATCTCCATTCACAGTCTATGTCTTCTCCTAAACTATATGCAATTTATAATTTTCTAAAGTCATCCCATACTTTTCATGAAAGTAATTGAAATGGGGAATCTTTGTGTTCTTTCTAATGCAGATGCTGGTAGTTGTTACACGTGAAAGGTACTCTTCAGGAATAGCCTTGTCCTTGCTTGAGGGTTCTCTCCCACAATGCTCTCTTGCATTCTTTTATTAACACTTGGTTTTACCATCCACAAAATCACTCAGAATTTTATCTGAAAAGTTCATTTGCTGTCATTCTTTTACCGAAGATGACAAATGAAAGTTCTGCCTATCATTATTAATTAAAAATCAAAAGTGGTACAAAGAGAAACATCAGCAGACTGAATTGCAAGAGTAAAGATTGCGGTTTCTCTCTCTGGGACACGGCTAGCCTTGAAACCGCACGAAAGGAGGCTGGCCGCCACGACCCACACACACCGGACCAGGCGCTGCAGTGAGTGCTGCGGGCGCAGGTGCGGAGTGCCTCAGAGACAGAGGCCGGCAGGAGACAAGGCGATTAAAAGAGATGCAGTCTCTTAGTTCTCGAAATCCAGGGTTTATTGAGGAGCGGTGGGGCGGTGAGGACGCGTGGGATCGGGAAGGGTCGAGGAGGATGGAGCGAGCTGGATTCTGGAGCGCCAAGAGCGCAGAATGTCCAGGTACAAGGGGTTAAGAGGGACTGAAGGATGGGAGGGGTTTACATGGGAGAACCAACCGGAACGCGAGGGGAGCAGGATTGGCAGGGACGCCAGGGAATGGGGACGCAAGGAGGGAGGGTACAGAATTTTGAAAACCAATGGTGAAACTTGGCTAGAAGGAACAGAGTAGAACTTTCTAGCCCTTAACTCAATATGGGATAGGGGAGAGGAGATATGCAGTGCCAATCATCTCTGACTGTGGTGGCTGCTTCCACTAAAACCTGCAGGCACGCTGCTACAAAAGATTGCAGGAAACCACATGAACACGATGAGATGATTTGACAGAATTGTGATAGGATTATCAGCAATGGCACAGCATAGTTTGGACACCTCTGTCCCAAATCCCCTCTAGGTCTGGAAGGTCTATAAGCTGACAGCTGAAACTCCATTGGAACCAACACACCTTCTGTTTCCCACTGAGTTAAACTGTGTGATGGTCAATGAGACTTTCACTTTGCAAGCAAATTGCCTGGGACAGTTCTCTCCTGCTTCCTTAGTCTAAATATGCACTAAGAGTTTACCTCTAAATACTCAGGCAATTATAAGAAAACTTCTGCTTCTATTTGTGATAATAGGTAACAGCTTTAGGAATCATTTATTGCAATTGATGACATTCTAATCCCAACTATCACAAGATATGAGGGGAGTTGTCTTTATAACTGTTACAAGGTAAGCTACTGTTACTACACAAACCCACACTGAAGGTCCAGCAACTTCTTTTCTGCACTGTTCTGAGGATGATGTGTTTTGAAGATGCTTTGTCTGCTGAATCCTTTCTAATATAGCCTACTTGTAGAATCTATTATGTTATGCTCCTCTGCATACTCAAATGAGCACAGAGAAATTATGGCTGCCAGGGGATGTTTGTTCCACACCTGTCGCTGTTGAGCGGCTAGCTGAGGACTGACCCAAGTTCTCAGACAAGGAAAGAGAGGAGAAAAGGGACTTTATTGTTTTGAATTCCATATATATAGAGTCTACAGAAGTGCCCCAGATTGGTCAGCCCGAGACCTCCCCCTAGGCCCAATTGGCCAAGCCCGAACTGACTCAATCCAGAGAAACTGTTTGCAAAACATCCAAACTTTATCTTGTTTATGAAATATAGCAAAATGTTCTCACGGGAGGAACCTGTGCTAGCCACACACACCCATCACAGAAGCCATCATCCAATCAAAGGCCCATCTCCGGGTGACCAGAGGAGCACAGGGGCCCAAAGCCAAGTGAGAAATGTAAATTAGGGACTGAAAGAAAGAGACATCCTATCGAACCTGTTCTGGGACAGACTGAGCCTCATTTTCCAGGTGTGAAACCCCTCAAGTCAGTGCTAGAACACCCCATATTCTGATGAGGTTTGCTGCCTAAAGGTAGGGGACTTGAGATGAAGGAGAAGAACATTTCAGATTGCACAGGATTTATTATGACATGTTTAGGGGAGGAACTAATGGCAGGAGAAGGGAAGAATTTAGGGGATTTGGGGAATTGTGAGAAAAATGGATGAATAAGGGGATAAAGAGTGCCTGTAATGTAAATAGCTCATTGTTGGTATGTTTGTGTGGCCACGCCTTGTACCTGAAAAATGCAGTCTGTCCTGTCTTATTCAATTCCTTCCCTACTCTTTCTTGGGTGAGGGATTCTCTATTCTCTGTGCATGTGTCTGTATGGGGCTCTGAGTGCACCAACGGGAGGCAGAGTGTGGGTTGGAGGGTCCATGTGTCTGTGGTGCCACAACCGGAGGATGTGCAGCCTCTGGATGAGTGAGGGAGCAGTAGCAAAGATCACCCCTGACTAACCGGCAGGGAGTGAAGTGGCCAGGGAGCCATTTGTGTGCATGCCTGTCTGTCTGTCTGTCTGAGGGGGAGACCACAGGAGGAGCCGGCCATTGGAGGGAGCAGGGGACTTCCAACCTGATCCAGAGAAAAACCAGAAAGACTGTGGGGTCTCCAGAGGTGTGAGCTGGTGTTTGTGTAACTCAGGGGTGTGAACAGTGTCACTGCTCACTGAGACTTTTCTAAAGTATTCTACTGTCCTTCTTCTGACCTCCCCCCTAATCATAGACAATGAACATTTCACTTAAAAGGTCACTTAATGTCTTTCCGGTACAAAAGCTGATGAAATAAAATATTCTGCATTAGTATAATTTCAAGTCCCAGGGTAATGAAGAAAAAATTATTATCAGATATGTACACAAGCATGCCTCTGTCTTGTAAATGGAAACCAGATTCAATGCTGCTGAAAATAAACATATAATAAATAAGAGATATATGTTATCAATTATATCCTGTGTGTTATCTACAGTTGGCTCATAGTTCAGAGAATGACTTTTTCTTCACAACTGTTTCTGCAGAGTTACTGCAGACTGAAGATACAGTGAACTGTCAATAGAATGACTATTGCTTTGACAGACACTGAAGACCTTCTAGTGTGAGGGTGATGACGGAAAAGCTAAATTTTCAACCAATTACAGTATCACCTTTACATTCCAGGCTGTCTGTGACTTCAGCTCTGCGTCAGGCGGCAAGCCCCGAAGTCACAAAGAAGCAGGCAAGCCGCCGCGACCCCCACGCACCGGACCGGGTGCTTCAGTGAAGCCCACGGGTGCAAGCGCGGAGTGCCTCCAGGGACAGAGTCTGTCGCTGTTGAGCCACTAGCAGAGAAAAAAGACCCGGATTCTCAGTGTGGCATAAAAAAGAGAGCTTTTATTATTTAATTCCAACTTATATAGATTTTTCAGAGGTCACCCGGATTGGTCAGTTCAAAGCCTCCCCCTAGGCCTGATTGGCCAGGCCTGAACTGTCCACATCCGAGAAACTGTTTTTAATAACATCCAAACTTTATCTTTGTTTATAAAACACAGGAAGAAAAGAAAAAAAGTTCCCATGAAAAAGGTCTGTGCTAGCCACAAGAGTCCAGCAGGAGACAAGGCGATGATGAAAGAAATGCAGTCTCTAGTTCTCGGAATCCAGGGTTTATTGGGAGGAACGGCAGGGCGGAGAAGGCAGGTGGAATCGGGAAGGGACGCGGGGGATGGAGATGGGCTGGATTCAGGAGCGCAAGAGCCCTGGATGGAACCATGCAAGGGGTTAAGAGGGGGTGCAGGATGGGAGGGGTTTACATGGGAGAACCAACGAGAACGCGAGGGGTACAGGATTGACAGGGATGCCAGGCAATGGGGACGCGAGGAGGGAAGGTACAAAAATTTGAAACCCAATGGGGAAACTCAGCTAGAGGGAACAAAGAAGAACTTTCTAGCCCTTAACTCAATATGGGATAGGGGAAGGGAGATGTACAGTGCCAATCATCTCTGCAGACACACTGCTCCAGCTGTCTGCAAACAAATGGCTTTCCCTTTATGCACTCTCTACATTGTCACTGTTAGAGTGAGGATAATTAAAGTGATTAAAATTAATTTTAAAAACTGTTTATTAGTTTCCAATACTTTTGTGGGTAATTTTCAAAGTGTTTGATACAGACAGTCTGAGATTTCTTTCAAGTTTTGAAATTAGAAACTTGTCTAGCAACAACAAAGTATCAGTGCTTTCCTGGTGATGCTGATATCAGAGCATTAATGTTGTTTTAAGACTCTGCCTGTGAGTACAGCATATAGTTTATATTTAGAAAGAAAATTCTACAGGGATTCCACAAATCTGCAAAATGGTCAGACTTTCATGCTCTTAACAGTCCACTGCACAGCAGCATTTCTGTGTATGACACAGGAATAAAAAATGCTAGATCAGCTTCACATGAACAAGACAGACATTTACTTTAAATGTGGGGTTTTTTCCTTATTATGAATGAAGATTCAATTTTTGACACTGCTTATTGATCTATCCTCATTTGTTCTTCGTTATGCTAGTGACTTTTACATAATAACAAAGGAAAATCAACCTGCTTTCTTTTTAATGAAAAGAAAATGTTTCATCTTAGACACTCAGACTGAGGCAGCTTCTTTTGAAGATTTGTGGAAAAGTGAGCTTTGGTAGGATTGAATGGTAAAGCACCAGTAGTTGCAACTTTAATATTAATATGTATTTTTGTGTAGGTATCTGTCTTGTGTTGTGGTAGATAATACCACCTCAGGAACTGCTGGGGAGCCGAGTGGTTCCAGTACAGCAGGGCTTCACTGGTGGGAAACATCCTAGTCCCCCCCCTGGAGAACACGATGGTCCCTCCCCAAATTATGTAAATCCCCCCAGCTGTAACTTAACCCCTGATCCCATCCCTTCCTTCTCCCCATTGGTTGTGATGTTCCCCCCGCCTCCTCTTCCCTGACCCTCCAGCTATCCCTATAAATATAGACAACGAGGGTCTCTCTCCCTCTTTCATCCTGGACCCCTTCGGAATAAACTTCTGGAATATCCAGCTGACTGAGCGCTCTGAGTTCTTTGTCTCTGGTGACGCACGAGCTATCCAACTCTGTGGGTGAGTGAGAATATGTGCCATACACCGGCACGGGTGTGAGAAAGGTCGTTCTGTACAGCACCAGGCAGTGCTGGCTGGAGTGATCTCTCAATAGCCTTAGAGACACTTTCGGTAAACGCAGAGGCCTGGTTCCACCCCTCCTCCCCCCCCTTTTGCCCCAAGTGGCGCCCCGATACAGGGACCTGAAAAATCCCTGAAAGTGTCTCGGAAGGCTTTATGCCATAGATGTCACGATCGGAGCAGCTACTTCCCTCGAAAACAGGTCTAAGTTTTATTAGATCTGTTTAAGGAGGCAGCCGAGAAATCTCCGTTTGTCTGGGACAGGAGAAATCGGCTAACACCAGAGAACCACGCCGAAAGTTTTTTTTTTTACACTCTCGGAAGCCTCGAAGTGGTAAGTGAGGCTTTGCCGGGGTGAATTTTTCTTTTGTTTTTTTCCTTATTCTTTCTTTCGGTGTTGGGAAGAATTTATTTGGGGAATATGGGTGGGAAGTTAACCCGTCCCCAATCAGAGCTTTATACCTACCTTAAAACTACCCTTAAGTCAGATAATTCCCAGTTTTCTAAGGGGAATTTAAAATGTTTTGTTCGTTGGATTTTTAACATCTTTCCAAATGTTTCTGTAGCTGCTGTTCAGTCTCTTAGTTTCTGGGATAAGATCGGAGAGAAACTAACTGTTCTCACACAGGCTGGGGATCAAACGACTGCTAATTTTCTCCCTTTGTTTGTAGTGATTTACAAGTCTGTTAAGAACGCTAAGACTGAATCAGTTCTGCCGAAAAATTCAGATCTCTCTTGTGCTGTCTCCCCTGTGTCTGTTCCCTCCCTCGCTGTCCCTAAACCCCCAGAACCCCAGGGGGGAGAAGCGCTCTCTCCCCTATCCCCTGCTCCAGCCGGGTCTGGCCAGCCCGGCTCGAGCCTGCCCCTCACCCTCTTCCCAGCTCCCCAAAACCTCCCTACCTCGACTCCATGTTTTTCGCGAGACGGCACAAACCACGCGTTACCCTTTCCTCCTGCGGGGCAACATGGCGCCGCCCACGTGGAGAAACAAGCTGGCATGCCTGATTCTTATCAGTTTAAAACTCCCGGGTTAGCGTCGGTCCCTCCCCCCCGCAGTATCGGCTGTCCCTGCGTCGGCCCCGCCCCCGCAGTATCGGGTGTCCCGTCGGCCCCGCTCCTCCTGGTATCGGGTGTCCCTGCGTCAGCCCCGCCCCCCGCGGGGAGCTCCCATCCTGGCGCGGGTCCCTCCCTCGTTCACCCCCCTCCCCCGGCGGTGCTACTCCTGCGGCCCCGCCCCTCCCCGGTTCCCACGGCAACGGAGCCAGCCAGCGACGGAGGAGGAGCCGTCCCCACTGTGCCCGGTCCCGGCCTCGGGCTGCCTGTTCCTCTTCGGAGGAGGAGAGCAGCGACTCTGAAGAGGACCCGTGGCTCGATATACGCAGGCAAGCCGCACACGAGGGGCACTGGGAAATAGCCAACAAAATCTCTGTCACTGCAGCGCCTGTCCATTATAATAGAGCTGGAGGGAACCCCCGGTGGGACGCCCTCCCGTATGCACAGATAAAAGAGATGTGCAAGGCGGGGAAGGATTTTGGGCGTGACTCCCCTTATTTTAAGAATCTACTTCAAGCTACTTTTGCTGCAAATGTATTAGTTCCACATGATATAAAAAATCTTATGGCATGCCTTCTGTCACCCGGAGAATACATGCTGTGGGACAGAACTTGGAAAAGACAATTAAAAGACCTCCTTCAGGTATATCACAGAGATCCTAACAGGGCTCACTTAACACTAGATGATCTTTGTGGGGAAGGAAACCTAGTTAAACCCCAGGATCAGGCGAGACAATTGCCTGAACTAATTTTAGAAGATATCAAAAGAGAAGCTGACAGGGCTTTGCTCTCAACTCCCTCGGACTCCACTCCCTCTCTAAATTTCTCCACCATAAAACAAACTATCGATGAGTCCTTTATAAAATTCTTCGATAGACTAAAAGAGTCAGTTGAAAAGCAAGTTGGGAACTCAGAAGCCCAAAAGCAGCTCCTGCGTGCATTGGCTATGGCGAATGCTAATGAGAGTTGTAAAAAAGTCCTCCGAGCCCTTCCTCTAGACCCACCTCCTACCCTCGATCAGATGATTGAGGCTTGCACCAAATTAGCATCTCCTGAAGCAACCATAGCCCAAGCAGTTTCAAAAGGGGTAGCAGAAGCACTAGCAGCATCTCAGACACCTCCACGGAGATGTTATAATTGTGGGAGTTTTGAACACATAGTCAGAGACTGCCCTGAACCAAAGCGTGTTAAGCGAAATACTAACAAAAATACTGAAGCTGTGCCCCCAGGCTGTCCCTGCCAGCATCACCATCAGAAGGACCAGGGAAACGGACAGTGAAGCGCGGCGCGGCTCCGCGCAAGGACACAAATTCTACAGCCGTCTCTCCCTGCCCTGCCACCCCTGCCATGGATGGTAACTGCGCACCACACAGCGGAACAGACAAGAGACTCTGTCTTGTAAGTACTGATACACACCACTTCCGCAATGGAAATCAACAACACATATATGTGGACTTTGAAAAACCTTTTGACAGGTCTGTGGACATCTTAGTAGTCGGGGACACTAAGCATGGTCCACCTGAACTTTTTATTTTACCTGAGGTCCACAAAATAGACCCCAGTGGACAAGTACAAATTTCTGTCTCCTGTAACAACACTCCCTGGTTTCTATCAAAGGGTCAGGTGGTAGCACAAGCTATCATACTACCCGAAAACCACCCCAGGTGCCACAGAACACCTTCCATATGGTGGGCAGAAGTTGTAGGCGCAGATAAGCCCATGATGAATTGTAAACTACACAATGATAAATCCACTGCCTACCTGATGGGGATGGTAGACACAGGAGCCGATGTAACCATCATTTCTCGAGCAGAATGGCCCCAGGACTGGAAAACCAAACCAGCAGGCGGCAGAATCACAGGCATAGGAGGGTCAGCAACTTCCCAGAGGAGTACAAATAATATCATCATAGAAGGCCCTGAAGGACACACAGCCACCATCCGCCCATACGTAATTGACTCTGGTTTTACCCTCTGGGGCAGAGATCTCCTTACCCAGTGGGGGACTCAGCTGGTAATACCACCTCCATCTCAGGATTTCTAGCTGGGGCCACTGGGAGACGCTCCACCCCGCCCCTTACCTGGAAAACAAATGACCCAGTCTGGGTAACCCAGTGGCCCCTAAGCAAAGAGAAGCTCAGCGCTTTAGAATCCCTGGTAGAAGAACAGCTTGCCAAGGGTCACATTGTACCATCTAATAGCCCTTGGAACTCCCCTGTCTTTGTCATACGGAAACCTAAAAAAGACAAATGGAGGCTCCTCCAAGACCTCAGGAAAATCAATGAAGTCATTGAAGATATGGGACCCCTACAGCCTGGCCTGCCCTCGCCCTCAATGCTTCCTCAGAATTGGAAGCTTGCTGTCATTGACATTAAGGACTGTTTCTTCACAATCCCCCTACACCCAAGTGATGCTCCTCGGTTTGCTTTCTCCGTGCCATCCCTAAACCAGGAAGCCCCCAGCGCAGATACCACTGGTGTGTGTTACCCCAGGGTATGAAAAATTCTCCAACTATTTGCCAATGGTACGTGGCTCGCGTCCTGTCCCCCATCCGCAAAGAGTTTGCACGTTCTATCATTCTCCACTACATGGATGATGTGTTGATTTGTGCACCAAATGATAAATACCTGAACTTAACTCTAGAAAAAACTATTCAAGCCATTGAGAAAGCAGGGTTTGAGATCCAGCAGGAAAAGATTCAGCGTACCTGCCCGTGGACCTACCTGGGACTCCGCATCAGCGAACGGACCATCGTACCCCAGCAGCTCACCATCAAAAACAACCCAAGGACACTCCGGGACTTGCACCAACTGTGTGGTTCTATAAACTGGATTCGTCCTCTGCTGGGAATTACTACGCAAGACCTTGCTCCGCTGTTTAACCTCCTGAAAGGCTGTGACCACCTGGACTCGCCCCGAGTCATCACAGAAGAGGCCCGTGAATCCATCGCTAAGGTACAGCTTGCCCTGTCTTCTCGCCAAGCCCATCGGACAATTCCTGAGTTGCCTTTTAATTTCATCGTTCTGGGTGAGTCACCTAGGCTGTATGGACTGATTTTTCAATGGGACACTGCACAAAAAGACCCACTTCTTATAATAGAGTGGATCTTCTTACCACATCAGCCACTCAAAACCATAACAACACGACAGGAACAAGTAGCCCAACTAATTATGAGAGCCAGAGCACGCCTCCGTACCCTTGCAGGGTGTGATTTCACCTGCATCTATCCATCATTGGAAAATGAATCCTTAGCAAACGTACTCCAAACAAATGAACACCTTCAAGTTGCTCTGGATAGTTATCCAGGCAAGATTTCAAATCATCATCCAAAACATAAATTATTTAATTCGGCTTTTCATTTGGCCCCAAAAGAACTTCAAAGTCGAACCCCTCTCAAGGCTCTAACTGTTTTTACAGATGGCTCCGGGAAATCCCAAAAGTCAGTCGTGACTTGGAAGCATCCCGAAACGCAAGTGTGGAAGCACGATATCCAAATAATCGAAGGCTCACCGCAAATTGCGGAGCTTGCGGCTGCTGTTAGAGCTTTTGAGATGTTCGAAGAACCTATTAATCTGGTAACAGATTCAGCTTATGTAGCTGGGGTAGTCGCCAGAGCAGAACATGCCTGGCTAAAAGAAGTGTCAAATCCTAAATTGTATAAACTGCTCTCAAAACTTGTTTTTCTGCTTTCCCACAGAAAGCAGCCGTTCCATGTGATGCATGTGAGGTCACACACCGATCTCCCTGGACCAGTTGCTGAAGGGAATCGGAGGGCAGACGCTCTGGCTATGCCGGTGAAAGCTCCTAACATTCCAGACACCTTTGCTCAGGCAAAGCTGAGCCACCAATTTTACCATCAGAATGTACCAGCACTGATGAGAATGTTTAAACTACCTCGTAACCAAGCAAGAGCAATTGTAGCAACCTGTCCTAGCTGTCAGAGCTACCAAATGCCATCATTAGGGTCTGGGGTTAACCCCGGGGTCTAGGCAGCTGTGAAGTCTGGCAAACAGATGTGACCCATGTCCCCCAGTTTGGCAGATTGAAATATGTACACGTTTCTGTAGACACATTTTCTGGAGCTGTTTTTGCATCTGCCCATGCAGGAGAAAAGGCAAGAGATGTTATAAAGCACTTTCTCC
Source organism: Entomyzon cyanotis (assembly GCA_024500445.1). Lineage (NCBI taxonomy): Eukaryota > Metazoa > Chordata > Aves > Passeriformes > Meliphagidae > Entomyzon > Entomyzon cyanotis. The sequence continues at coordinate 10,631 of JAKEPQ010000806.1, read as the reverse complement.
TTGCTTTTGCTACCCTGGGCGTTCCTGCTGAGATAAAAACTGACAACGGTCCAGCATACATCTCTAACAAACTTCAAGAGTTTTTTAGCTCATGGGGCATCAAACACATTACAGGTATCCCCCACTCCCCCACAGGACAATCCATAGTTGAGAGGACACACCAGACAATTAAGAGGGTCCTAGACCAACAACAGGGAGGGTCAGAACTCAATTCTCCCATTATGAGACTCTGCAAAGCCCTTTTTACAATAAATTTCTTAAACAATTCATTTGAAGAGCCTGACCCCCCTGTGTTCCGGCATTTTACTAATTCGACCCAAGCCAAATTAAAAGAACAACCGCCAGTGTTAATCAAAGATCCAGAAAGCCATCGAATATCAGGCCCTTTTTCACTAATTGTATGGGGGAGGGGATATGCTTGTGTTTCCACACCTTCAGGACCCAAGTGGATACCAGGAAAATATGTAAAACCCTACCTCCGACCGTCAGTGACAGCTCCTGAGCAGACGAAAGATGACACACCAGACACTGACAAAGAAACCCCAGACAAAGAAACCAGTGCCGCTTGGAGAAGACGTCGGCGCAGGATTCCAGCCACGTGAACAGCTATTTGTGCCGCCTTCAAGCAGTTCCCCTAACCCACAAATCCCTTATCTGTTACCCTCATGTGTTTCCCTAACCCACAACCTTATTACCTGTGTCTTATGAAAAAAAGGGGGGATGAGAGGGGAAAAAGAAAGAAGTAACAGAAAACCATCTTTTAATGATTTTTGCTTGAAATCCCACAGAAAAAAGGACTACCTATACCTCTCTTACCACCATGCCTGTAATTGCCTACCTCTGCATTCTCCTGACCTCCTGGATTCTGTTACCACCAGAGGTTGTCGCATGGATTGTCCCTCAGCCAAAGACCAATATGTGGGTTACATTGGCAAAAGCACTCCAGCAAGACCATATGTGCCTATCTATGGGCAGCGTCAGTGACCCACTTTCATCATGCCTGGTGGGGATCCCTCTCCGCAAAGATGAACTGCCTTTTGCAAACGAGGTGCTCCCCCAGAAAGAAGCTTGGGAGAAATGGGTAAACACGCTGGCAACAGCACCAGAGGAACCCCACGAATTACTATTATTGGGGTCCTCCCAGGCTACCCTTTGCCTCAAGTTTGTCTTCAGCCCGAAAAGAGGGATGGCATTATCCTGGTCAGAACACCAGAAATTAAGTCATAGTAGAAATGCAACACCCCAAGGAAAGGTTTACTCTGTCAGTAATTGGTGTCAGGATAAAAAGGTCATCCCAACAGAGTCATCTGTACACCCCAAAGCACTGCCCAAAGGTGTGTTCCTGATTTGCGAGAATCAGGCGTGGTCTGGAATCCCATCCCAGCTCCAAGGGGGACCGTGCACTCTTGGCAGGCTTTCTGTACTAGCACCAAACAAAACCCAAATTCTACATTGGAGAAACCATACTCGATTGGCCCGCCAAAAAAGAAATATACAACAATTAGATCCTAATTGTGATAGCGAAATTATCAATTGGTCATTGTCTAAAAGGATTGCTGCATCGTTTTTCCTGCCTGGAGTAGCAGCAGCAAAAGCCTTAGGTGAACTTAGCCACCTTGAGTGCTGGCTCGGAAAGCATGCTAACCTAACCTCGAGTGCCCTCTCTCAACTTCTTGAAGATGAAGAAACCACCAGGCATGCAACACTGCAAAACAGAGCAGCCATCGATTTTCTTTTATTAGCCCATGGACATGGCTGTGAGGAATTCGAAGAACTGTGTTGCTTTAACCTGTCATCTCATAGCCAGAGCATCCACGCGACGATACAGAAAATAAAGGATCAAATCAAAGAACTGAAGACAGAAAAAGAAGCAGACTGGATCGGCGATCTTTTCGGACAATGGGGACTTCAAGGATGGCTAACATCCTTAGTCAAAACTGGACTGTGGGTGATCCTAATAATTTTCCTTGTTCTAAGCTTGTTCGGTTGCCTCAAGAAGTGTTTAACTAAGCAAGTAGGGGAGGCCTTTCCTTTAAATAAAGAAGGGGGAGATGTTGTGGTAGATAATACCACCTCAGGAACTGCTGGGGAGCCGAGTGGTTCCAGTACAGCAGGGCTTCACTGGTGGGAAACATCCTAGTCCCCCCCCTGGAGAACACGATGGTCCCTCCCCCAAATTATGTAAATCCCCCCAGCTGTAACTTAACCCCTGATCCCATCCCTTCCTTCTCCCCATTGGTTGTGATGTTCCCCCCGCCTCCTCTTCCCTGACCCTCCAGCTATCCCTATAAATATAGACAACGAGGGTCTCTCTCCCTCTTTCATCCTGGACCCCTTCGGAATAAACTTCTGGAATATCCAGCTGACTGAGCGCTCTGAGTTCTTTGTCTCTGGTGACGCACGAGCTATCCAACTCTGTGGGTGAGTGAGAATATGTGCCATACACCGGCACGGGTGTGAGAAAGGTCGTTCTGTACAGCACCAGGCAGTGCTGGCTGGAGTGATCTCTCAATAGCCTTAGAGACACTTTCGGTAAACGCAGAGGCCTGGTTCCACCCCTCCTCCCCCCCTTTTGCCCCAGTCTTGCATGGGAGACAGGAGCTTTATGAGTTTTTGCAGTTTGATAGACTTTAAGATAGCTAGTTCCCCAAGACTTAGTCCCATTCGCAAGATTCTCTGATATTTGGCCGATTTGTCTAAAAATGCCATTTATTAGACACAGAAAATAACAAACATACAAACATAGAACAGATTGACACACATAGACACACAATGAATGCATAATTGCAACACTATAATAGCTAAAAATGCAATTATGGGGTAAAAGCTTGCTTGAACTATAAAAATAGTTAAAAATGCAAGAAATGCTTGCTTGAACTATAATGCAAGTTAAGAAATGCTTGCTTGAGCTAGCTGAAATGCAAGTTAAGAAAGGTACCTATAAGTTAGCCGGAATAGTACAATTTAGGAAACCAATGATCTTACCAAATCCAATTTTGGAGCTGGAATACATTAGTCTTCCCCACCCAATCCCACGGGAAGTAACCACAGGGCTTGCATCCAAGCCCAGGGGAGAAACTTTCCTTCACGCTCCAATGTCCATGTAGAAAGCTTCTACCTTTCTGAGATTTCGTGAGCTTTTTATAGGATAAAAATGTGTATTTGTGGTCACTAAAACTTTTTCACATTTTCTCTACATTCCACAGGGGAGTGTCTTTTCAGACTTTCAGTCGCCAGCACCAGGTAGCTGTTGATTAGGCTATCAACCTAATTTGAGCCATCCATTTCTTGGGACCGATCAGGGAGAGAGAGAAGGGGGAGGGGGGTGTCCTGCCACAGTATCATGAAGTAATAGTAGAAAAGAATTGGCATAACTATGTTGCTACATATCTTTGCAGATATGTAGCAACACATAGGTGTAGATTCACACTATTGCATGCAATTAAAAAATGAAATGTTGTCAAACGTTCAAATGGAGCACATACTCATTACTAGTAGGACCTTTCTCAAGCTGGACCTACTTGTGTCTGGCAGAAAAGTTGCAATAAAACTTTTTAACAAGCAATATAGTTAGAGTGAGGACTCAAATACTAGAACGTGTTTCCAGGTTACATAAACCAGTATTAAAAAACCAAACACCTGCGATCCTCTGGGTCTCTCCATACAGGCACATGTCGCTGTTGAGCTGCTAGCTGAGAGAAAACCCAAGTTCTCAGACAAGAAAAGAAAAAAGGTGTCTTTATTATTTTGATTTCCATATATATAGAGTTTTCAGAGGTCACCCAGATTGGTCAGCCAGAAACCTCCCCCTAGGCCCAATTGGCCAAGCCCGAACTGCCCTAAGCTGGAGACGCTGTTTGCAAAACATCCAAACTTTATCTTTGTTTATGAAATGTAGCAAAATGTTCTCACGAGAAAAACCTGTGCTAACCACAGGCACATATGTACAGAGAGGAGCCAGAGCACAGAGCCAGAGAGGAGAATCTTGATGATCTTGGTTGAAAGGCATCTTGAACATTTGGGTAGCTTTTGTTATAATTATTTATTCTATGCTGCAACACCAGCCTGCTAACCACGAAGGAATTCAGGTGCACACATAGCAAGCATGCGTAAACAATCTGCTGTTGCCATCCAGAAAGTGCAGAACTTGCACTATTTTGAAACACCAGCACAGCAGCACTCTGTTCTTTTACGTGTTCTTGAACATATTCTGAGGCTTAAGAAAGAAAGGAAAGAGCTGTTCTGTCCTTAGATAAGATCTGTCTTCCATTTTGCAGTCTTCAAGTTTAAATTATTTTCAAAGTATTTGATTCACCAATAGATGTATATATACTTCTTTTATTTATACTGCCTATGTCTGTTATTCCTGGTTTAAGTTAGAAAGAACATTTTGAAAAACTGCATCAGAAAAATCTATATTCTTGGATTTGGTACTCCTTACTTTCAAAAAAAAATTTCCAGTTTAAATTTATTTACTGACTGACTAAACTGCATATAAAATGCAAACTGGGCTTTTCAGTATGGCACAATTCTCAACATGCCTTTCATGTTTCTGTATCTCATTTAGAAAGTTTGTATAGTATCTAAGTGATGAATACAACTGATTTACAAAGTCCACAAATGACACAAACCAATATCAGCATAGAAACGATTTAGTGTATTTCTTGGAAATTTGCAGGACCCAAAAACTAGATTGCAACTTTTAAAATTGTGTTTCATGTCACTAGCTGTAGTATCTGTATCTGAGTTTTGGTTTTAGCTTTTTATTATGATAGGCATACAAAATTGGAAAGGCCATTCATGAAAACACAGTTTAATTTTAGGTAAAATGGAAATTCACAAATTGCAAACAAATAAGTGCCGCAGAGATAAATTAAGCACTACTCTTGGCAAAATGGTAGTCTTAATTTCATGTAGGCAATTTCCCCTGTATTAAAACATTCTTAGCTATTGGATTCTAAATTATGAGAAACAAACAAACAAAAATCATACACTGAGTGTGCTTGAGTTTTGTGCCAGGGTTTGCTTTAATTTAAAAGTCTCAACTTATTTCTATATACATGGAGCAAGCTGGGACATAAACAGTAAGAATGAGGATGTTCATTTTGCCTTACTGCAGTTCTGTGACTGTATGCTAAGTTTATATAGAAAGAATCAAAACACTGTTCATTCCATGTCTATGTAACTTGCTCTGATTTACATGTGTGATGAGATATAGAGACTGCATCTTCACTGCTACTACCATGTCTAGACATGTTGCATTATTGGCACTCAGAGCTTTGATCTAACATATTTAATTTCAAATAAATATATTTAAATGAGAGTAAAAACATTACCTATAAGAAGACTGGGATGTCAAAGTAGTGAGTTTTACCTGGGTCTCAGTAAAAGTACAACTTATCAACCTCTTCATTCATGGGCCTGCAAAATTTTAATGGCACTAATGACACAAAAGAAATGTATATCACAAAGGACCCCCTGTGTTCCACAGAAGTTGAACACTAAGCTTAAACAAGGTTATCTTCTTCAGATGGTCTCCTCATTCCAGCAGTGGTCAAATTCATACTGGGCTCTGAGAGAAAAGGAGCAGCAGCAGGATGTTGCTGTTCTGCCAGGGTGATGAGCCAGGCCAAGGGCAGCAGGGCAATGGCCTGAATGACAAGTCCCACAGTACCTGAACTTGGAGGGCAGAGCAGGGCTAGGGGACAGCCAGCCAACAATTTGGACAGCAGGCAAGTCCAGAAGCAGTAAGACAGGTGCAAGGTCAAGCCAGGCAGTGCTGGCCAGTTAGTCAGGTTCAGATCAGTGAGCTATGTGGCTGGGAACTCACATGGAAGCAGCGTACCCCAGAAAGGGAACATGGGCAATTGCCCAGATTTAGTGCAGCTCCTGAGTGCAAGGGAATGGCCTCTGCTAAGGCTTCCCACAGCTCCTCCTCAAACAGCTCTCTGAATCAGGGCTGCACAGCTGCGCTGCTGTCAGTGCTGGCCCTGAGTTCAAGCAGCCAAAACCCCATGAAGGGGCTCTGGCACCAGCTTCCTCCAGTTCATCCTTTCTCATTCCCTGATTGCGGCCAGGAAGTGAGAAACCACAGATCTCACAGATTTGGGCACTGCTCAGAGAGTGATTTGTTGCCCCACTGAAGTGAGCATTCACACTGTGCCATTATTTCCCTTAGTGATCTCACATACCTATTAAATGGGATGTGACACTTTATATGGTCTGTACATCACATACTGTGAGAATATATTTTAAAGTGTCCTTATTATGTCTTTATGAACATTTGGCTATTGTGCTGGTTTTGGCTGACCTAGAGTTAATTTTCTTCATGCTGGCAAGTATGGGGCTGTGTTTTGGATTTGTGCTGAACACAGTGATGATAATATAGAGATGTAATTGTTTTTGCTGAGCAGGGCTTACACAGAGCCACTTTTCTGCTTTTTGTAATGCCAGACTGGAGAGGAGGTTGGGGGTGCATGGGAAGTTGGGAGGAGACACAGCAGGGACAGGTGACCCCAACTGACCATAGGGATATTCCAGACCTTTTGACATCATGCTCCATATATAAAGTGAGGGGAAGAAGGAGGAAGGGAGAGGGAGATGTTTGGAGTGATGGTGTTTGTGTTCCCAAGTCACTGTTACACATGATGGGACCCTACTCTAGGGGTGATCTAATTCCTTTTCCTGCTTTGCTTCTGTGTGCAGCTTTTGCTTCCCCTGTTAATTGGTCTTTAACTCCACCCATGAGTTTTCCAGCTTTTACCCTTCTGATTTTCTCCCGGATCACACTGGTGGAGGAGTGAGCGAATGGGTGGGATGCGTGGGGCTTGGTTCCTGGTGGGGTTAAACCATGACACTATTGAACTGGCTGTCTCTAGACCAAAGGTTTAACTTCATTTCAAGCTGAGAGATGGCATTAGCTGCGCACAAATCTTGTGTTCAGTTTTGTCAGTCTATTTTCCTCCTAAAGCATATATAAATTTTTAAAAAATTACAAGTATGTGTAATACCCACCTATTTCTCTTGGGTTCTTGCCTTCCAGTGCTCAGAATTTTTTATGAATAGAGGTGTGGTGTGTGCAACCTAAGAGCTTTTATTTTAAATGCAGTGTGCACATTGGTAAAATATTATCACGAATTTGAATAGAACCTGTTCTGCAAAATCTACTCTGTCTCTAAAATTCAAGAGGTCCTATATTAATATTTAATTCATTAAAAAGTTACTACAGCCTGTCTCTTAATTTCTGTATGAGATACTGAAACTCTGGAGTAATTATGATTTTGTAATATGTGCTCTTATATAAGTAATTTCACTCCTCTCTGCAGCCTATTAATCGTCTTCTAGATTCTACAAATAAGTGTAACACTAAGTGCACTAGGGTCAAATTCACCTGAAAAAGCCAGATATAAGTATCACATAAATCCTGGCAATTTGAAGTGACACCCATAGCTCAGGGCATTAGCACTGGATTAGAGTTACTATACAATATAAATGTTTATGCTGTTTTGCAGTGTAATGCAGACAAGAGAACACAATCAAAGCTTTCACAGACATAAACAGACATCACACGCTGTAATTATATTTGTCTGCAAGATTATAATAATCATAGACGCCAGGTATTATAAGGCAGTTCTTTTTTTTTCTAGTTAACCCATTCAGTATACTCATCTTACTCCGAAAGCAATTTCCATTAATGGAATTAAAAAAAAAAAAAAGAAAGAAAGAAAAACGTTGGAAGTTTGGGGGGGGGGGAGGCCATTGTCTATTTGTCCCCATTTCCAACCTTCCTGCAAAAGAAAAGATGGTGAAAAGAATCACAAGGCATTTATGCAATAGCCAGTGTGTGTTGATGTCCTTGCTAGCCCAGACTGCTTCCATCACGCTGCTGAACATGGGGCACAGCCTCATCACCTGAACCCCTGCAAGAGGAATGTCTCTAGCAGAGGACATGACACAGGGAAGAGCTTGTTTCCTCTTCCAGTTTATACTGAAGATTAGTCATCTCTCCAAACTTAATGTCAGAGGTTGGCTATTTTGCTTAAACAGCAAATTAGTCAGGAGACTGATTAAAGCCTCTGTTTGTAGTGAATGAATTGTTAAAAGGCAAATCAGTCCCTTTTAAAGGCCATTTCCTGCCCTGAGTCATTCACATAGGACTCACATTGAATTCGAGGAGAATTCAACACACTCATCCAAGGGAAGAATTCATCCCACAATTTAAAGGCTGTGAACTTTGTAAATCCTTAAAACCAGCTTATATGCAGTAGAAAATGTACTCACCTCAATACAATGCATACAGTCTTAAACATTAGTCTATGAATCTTACATGTTGAATTTTGATTGAAAGCACATAAAAAAGAAATTTACATTTTAAGTCTTATTGTTGTATAAATACAGAACATTAAAAGAACCTGTTTTAAAAAAGGAATTCTTAGTCATGTGCTAATACTAAAAATCTTTTGAGTATAGTGAAAGGCATTTGTATTTGTCATTGGTAAAGTACTCATAAAGTTTCAACAGGAAAGATGCATCATCAAAGTTATCACGTAGAACAAGTAGTATACACAAAATTATTTTATTTTGGACATGCAATACTGGTTACTTGTAATACTGAAAAGGAACACAAAACATATATTTTCCTGAGCATAACAGCCAGGGTTCAGTTCATATTTTTAAGATAAAAAAACTATTTACTCCATGTATGTGAAACAGAGAACGTAATTATCATTGCAAGTATGAATGTGTCTTCATATTTTAAAAAGTGGGTAATAAATACTTTTTCAAAACTATTTCACGACTCAATGATTTAACACAGTGCTATTATTAAAGAACTTAAATTTGATATATTTTCAAATTGATCTGTTAATTTTCATGTCCTTAGTTCACACTGAGGCATAACAAGAACACAAGAACTTGTCTATAGACATGTCTGTAGACATCCTCTTTTCAACAGATTATTTTTAGGGGTTTCAGGTGAAAAGGGGTTCCACATATCAAGAAACACACGGAAAACAGCAGAAGTAGCTCTTAAGATTAGGAAGTAGCGGTTAAGATTTCTCTTAGTCAGTCTTTCTCTGAGAACCAAGTCTGATTGTATGCCAGTATGAAAGGTTTCTTAGAGATCACTCCTGTTAAAATCCCTTTCAGAGCAAGTAACTTGCCATCTGAGCCAAGCTGTATTTCTTTCTTGCACTGCTGGCCTCCTTGGCAGTCCTTACACTGAGGGCAGGCAGCTGCTATTTTCTGTTCAGTTAATGGAAGACAAGTTAACCCTATCCTCACCAGACATTTCAAATGATCACAGGATAAAAAGAAAGACTGTATATCAGCTATTGCTCCATTGTGAGGTTCTGAGATCACCACCCAAAGCAAATGTCCCATGCTTTTCTGAAAACTCAGTATTATGTAACTCATTACCCACCTGGTAAAAATATGTGGGTGATATAACTGATATTTATCTGAGTTCCAAATATGTGATCCTGTATTTCAGGCCCACTGCAAGGATAGAGATCAGCTGAGCTGAAACCCTGAATCTGAAATTTTCACAAATTCGACTTAGATTTGAGTTGTTGTTCTAGGCAGTTGGTCTGCCACCACTCACTTCTCTGCACTCTACACTCTAGTGGCTGAATGCTGGCCCTTTTTCTGCTGGTGTTTTACACAGAAGTAAAGTGGTGGTCCTGGTTTTCTCCTACAATTACAGTACAGAAAACAATAAGAAGCAAACGCCTAGGAAATATAATAGAATTTTCATTCTATTCCATTTCTATTCCAGCTCTGTCATTTCTGTTCATGGAATTGCATTTATTACCAATGCTGTAATAACACTAGGATTTGCCAAACTTCCATTTCATCTATGTTGTTTATTTTAATAATCATAGTATTTTACAGCATATGAACTAATTGTATTTTAATGGAAGTATTTAACTGAGTTTCTCATAACTATACCTGAACATAATATTGAAAACTGATAAATATAAGAATATTTCAAAATGGCAAAGAAAATTTTGCCTCTTTCAGTTACAATACAAGATACCAGGTGCTTAAATTAATATTTTTCCTTCTACTTCATTTTCTCTTATATTAGGACAGTTTGTGATAAGTAAATACAAGCATTTTCTGTTAAACGTGAAGCTTTGATCCTTAAAGACATAAAGTTCTGTCAGGAAAAAATATTATAAAAACAGAGTATAGTTTTCTGCTCTTTAGAAATATGCCTACCAAGAAGGAATACCTATATAGTAGGAATTGGTACAGACAATTAAAAAGTGCAGTGGTCATCAAAAATACTTAGCAAACTGAGCTGTAAGTAAAATATGCCACACATTCATCAAGGCGGTAAATTCAAAATGAGCTTTTATAATTTCCCTTATTTCACTGCAAAGAGACTGATGTGAATGAATAGACTGATAAAACTAACAAGAATCTAATCAAGTTCAGCAAGGACAAATATAAGGTCTTGCACTTGGGGAAACATAATCCAGGGGTGCAGCACAGGCTGGGATCTACTGGTCTGGGATGCAGTTCAGTGGAAAATGTTCAGTGTTCTGGTAGACAAGAAGTTCAATATGAGTGAAGAGTGAGCTGCTGTGTAAAAGAAAGCCAACAGGATGCTGGGTTGAATCAACAAG
>JAKEPQ010000805.1:0-31133 GCA_024500445.1 Entomyzon cyanotis | reverse complement strand
AGTTATCCTTACTTATTTAGCACATACTCTATTAAATATAGCCAGAACCTCTGAAGGTAATTTTCTTACTACCTATATTGTCTGAAAAAAGTAGCACATCACATTATGTAGGCAGACAAAAAGTAATAGTTGAGTTCTAAAAAAACTAGAGAGGATACATTGTGTACCTAATGCAAAGGAAACAGAGGAGGTGATGTTCTCAGGTATATCAAATATTTATGGGCTGACTGTAACATTGGCAGTAGTGACAAGTTGCACTCAAAATGCTTTAGACTTCCTTTGATTATTTAGTTGACATAGGTCCAAAATTCTATGCACTGCTATCTAGAATATTGTGGAATCTTTCACTTTAACATAAAGTTGGGAATCCTGTTGTCTTTTTGTCTTGGAGAGAAATATATAAAATATTTTCTGGGGCTATTTCCGCCCAGTGTCTCTCTCATGGTTAAGAAGTAGAAGAATGGACACCAAAGGAAAATCTTTCTGAGTTTAAGTTTTGACATACTATTTTTGAAGTCTGATTTGCAGATTTTGAGCCTGTTATCAGTTTATGAATACTTATGCAAAGAATTTTGTGACCTTGTTTGTATCAAGCGAAGTCATTTTTGCCTGATTTCACCAAAAATAATCTAATCTCCAGTATAAATAGGAAGGGTATATGTGTGCATACCTGCATGCACATGAAAGTTGCTTTCAGTTTTATGCTTCAAATTTCTTCCCTGCAACAACTGAAATCACAGATGTTGCTTTGTATTTTCTTTATTTGTCACATTATATGAAAAAAGAAAATAAGAAAAAAGTTTACAAGTCCTTGGTTCTTCAGTTACTAAAGCTCAGCAATATTATTTATGAACTCTTGCAGGTTTTACACTGGACTGTCGTATATTTTAGGAAAGTAGCTTAAAACAAAACTCAAACTGCCATATATACCTATGCAGAGAAACATTATAAATGAAAAAGAATGAAATACAGCTACCTTAGTGATGTTTTATAAGCAGCCATATATGCTCTATATCAAGAATAACTTCTTTATTATTTATACGTTGCCATAAGTGAACATAGGCATCAAAGTCAAGGCTTGTAGAATAATTAATGAACCAAACAATAAATATTTTCAAAATACTCAGAAGACCTAAGCTAACTCAAGTCCCAGCTGAGGAGGAAGGCAAGATCAGAGCAACTGGGGAGCTATGAGAAATCAAACATGCTATGAATGGGGCAGACAGAGCCCAAGTGCACAGCTGTTCTATGTGCTCACAAAAAGCTAATGCATTAAATAGTTAATCTTTCATTAAGAGTGTGTAATCAGTTGGGATGATTTGCTCAACACACAAAAAGATTGGTGACTGTTTCAGCATTATCAGTCTTTGAGGAACCCTCACCTCTCTAATTTTGTTTTAGATACAAATTACGGCAACTGCAAATTTATTCTTTCTCAAAAGTATAAAGTAAAAGAAGGAGAAAAAAAGAGAGAAAAAAGGACAATATCAAGACAAACTCTTCACCTTTGTTGGGACTGAGTAAGGATCAATACTGACTTATGGAAAAACTTTGCAGATTAATCTGTGGATTAATACACTCCGTCAGCAGCACCTGCCATTTCGAAGGAGCAGTAAAAGGTTAAGGGAACAAGATCAAGCAAGAATATTCTTCAGCGGTGATTCCTCCTTTGGAAAGATGCCTTTATTTTCTCACTAAAGGTGTTGAGTCCAGCTCCTGGTGTTGGTGTTGATGGTATAAGGAGGAACAAGGAGGAGTGAGATGGGGGATGGGACTGCAGGAAGTCTCTTCCACTGGTTACAGCCACTGGGGTTTAATGCGATCTATAAACTCATCTGTTTGTTTACATACCAGCAAATGATACGTCTCTCTGATCCACTTACATTTTCAAGCCTAATGTATACACAGGGCACTGACGTTGTGTATACAAGACACAGAGATAGCTGGGGGCTGTGTGCTATCCCTGCTTTCACAGCACACTGTCACTCTTATAAATAAAGCATTCGCTCAGGAAAAGAGTCTGAGAGCTGGAGACCCACATTGCGTGCAAATCCAGCTCACTGCCTGAGCTTCCTCGAGGTTGAAGCTAATCTTAACTGACATGTTACAGTAAAAGTACTTTATAAAATCAATATTAAATTCACAGCCTTTGACATCCTGGGACATCAAAGATAAAGGGGAAATAAGCTGTGGAGTAAACAGTCCTGTAGCTATGCCAGTTGCTCAAGGAGAGAGGCAAAGGAAGTCACAGGAGACCATGGGGTAAATTAGTACAGCGCTAGTCTTGTTTTTATACCAAGGTCTTGACATCAATGAAAACATTATAAAAACAGCACACGAACTCTTACAAACAAGAAAAAAAATATTAGGAAAGACTCACTCAGTTACAAATTCATATAACCTTTTAAGGTTAAAGGGGTATAATGCTACCTATGCAAGCCACATTTTTAGCTTTCTCTTTCCATAAATTATACCCTAGAGTGATAAGATAATAAAAATCTAATAAGAAAACAATGTACCACTGAACTAAAAAACTGGGCTAGAATTTGACTGCACAATCCTAACATGATATATTTCCAGCTTTTTGTGATGTACACCCATGTGTATTCTGCAGTCATCCAGGCTGACATAAAGTCAGCCATCATAGTGTTTGTACTATGGGTGTGAAATACAAATTGTATTGAGTCAAGAGGAGGAGAGCTTGAATGAAGGTGGAGCTAGTTGCCTGCTTAATCCCAAATTCCATCTTTCATATGTAGAATGACAGTCACGATTTATACTTTGAAAGGTAACACTGGCCTTGATCAAGGGTAAAAGGAAGACCAGAATCAGCTCAAAACTGGAAAATTTCCCTTCTTCACCTCTCCTTATCCTCCCCAAGCCATTTCATATTGAATAAAAATAGCATGTACGCTTGATGCAAGCTTGTGTAAGTCAAGATGGCGAGTTGACAAGTCCTTACTGGACAAGTGCATTGTGTGAATTGAAAATATTCCTTGACATTTTGTGGTTTTCCAATAGTCAAGTTTGTAGCTCTAATGGCTCTTGGTGGTACTTGCATCAGTCTCAAGAATAGATATCTGATATGCAAACACTTCTACTAAGAACAGGCATTGAAAGAGTAGAAAAATTAATTTTTTTGCATAAGTTTACTAAAACTGTAATTTAAAAATGACAATATTTCACTTTTCACAGGAAACCACTAATGAATTTTTACTCATAAGAAAATGACACACTAGCTTGCTGTATTACATAATATGGCTACCAACCATTACCCTCTGGTTAGTATTTATGACGAGACAAGTGTTATGGTTTAGGAATGAATTGCTAGAATTAAATAGGGAAAAGAATGCACACTAACAACTGTTTCTGTTTAGTTAATGTGTCTTCAAGAAAGAAATTTCTTTCCTGATGTTTAGGAAAATATGTAATTTCGACAATATTCAACCCTAAAGTTAGCAAAAACTAGATACCTAAAATGATTCTGATTCTGAGCCTGATTGCAAATGTTTGAGGGCAACAAACTAAACTTAGACTGAAGGAGTGACGTGGTGAAGGTGATAGACCAGATAGTTCTGATAAAGGAAGAAGCCACCTCACCTCTCTCTATAGAATATGCACATTTTCAGATATGCAAATGAATACAAGTTTTTCTAGCCCTTAGAGCTGATGTCAACATTTAGGAAATGATAATAGGGGGTGAGGTGTGACATGGTGTGGAAATCCTATTAGTACCAAAAGAAAAAGAAAAAAGAAAAACAAACAAACAAACCAACCAACCAAAAACCAAACAAACAAAAAAAACCAACCAAAAAACAAAACCCCATTGCAAAGAAAATGCCAGAAAGGTCAATTCTAGTATCTTCTGTTAGCACATATCTGTGATGCAGAACGGATTTTACTAGGATGAATAAAAGCTTTGTTAGCAAACAGGATGGAACCTTTTTAATAGCCATTACAAAGACCAAACCAACATTTAGCCTAAGGCTAGTGTTTTCATTTGGGAAATAAAAAACCTCTCACTGCCTCTTCTAAATATATTGCTGGGTCTCAGTGACCAACAGCTAGTAATGCCATCTATGGCTGCCCTTTTGGAGCTTTCATGTGCTTGGCAGCATGCCAATTTTGGAGTTAGAAGAGCCAAAAGCTGGGTTAAACAACTACTTTATGCATTATTTTACCCTTGTAGAATAAAAAAGCAAATATGCTGATTGCCAGAAGCCAGTGCTTTTCAGCTTGCTTTTCTTAGGGCCATAGATGATTCATTCCAAAGCAGCCTGATGCTTCAGAAGGCACTGAGTACATCTGGCCCTATGGAAGACCCATGATGAGAGATTTGAGGATGACACATAACTTGAAAGGTACTTCTCACACCAAAAGAAAACTCAAGAAAACAAAGGAATTTTTGAGAACAGAAGGGAAAGTAGGAATTTATAAAATCAATTCAAGATTCAAACAAGTAATTTGAGTTTTTGAGAAAGATTTCCTTCATGCTGCTTAATGTAAGTACTCCCCACACAGAAAAGCATTCCTACTGTTGTATCAAGAACTTACTTTTTTTTTGTATTCTATGTGATGTTTTGTGTGCTGTTATAGAAATGACAAACCAAATTATTTTCGTGTACAAAAATAATATAAAATGTATGAGACATTTGATTTTCTTGAGGTGTCAACACTGTTCATCTTACTGAGTGCTATAGCTCATATCATAAATATTTTTATTATGTTCTGTATATATTTGCACACTGCACTTATAATCACATCTTAACAGCTCATAGCAATGGACTAAGGAACAAGAATAACATCCATTACAGATTATTTGCATTTTCATTACCCCAAAAAGGAGGCATATACAGTCAGTGCCTCATTTCTGTAAGGCTGATTGGATACTTTTTGGTTTTGTTTTGCTAGGATATTTTTGGATGGATCTTTTTGTTGGATATATTTGCTTTCTTTTACAAATTCCATGGTGCTGTACACTTAGGTTAGAGGCAGCAGTGTAAAAGTAACAGATCCTCTCTTTGGATGGAAGTTTTCTACAGCTGCTGCTTTTTTTCCCTTTGCAAACACTCCATGACAGATCAGTTCTTTAGGATATTTTGGTAATTTTGATGAAGATACATTGATGGTAATTTAACAGACTTTAATTTGCCCAAGAGGTTAAAGGTTAAATATTTCCCCATAGTGAAGAATAATTTGTGTATGGTAAGCTAAATTACTCTGAATAGCCCTGTTTTACAATCTTTCTGAGGCAAATGTAGTCCAGAGTCAGGTTTGATCAATGTACAATCATACTCCCTAGCTGCAATTTGAAGACTGTAAAACAATGATTGTGTGTCAAAGGAAACATTTTAAATACAGAGTAAGTACTTAGAGCATCACTAGCTGGAGTTACTACATTCATGCCTGATAACAATTTGATTTCAATTGGACAAAAGGTTGGCTAGAAAACATCTTTGACTCTGTAGCAGAGATTGATACCATTACATGTTGAAGTAATAGAGGAGAATTATACTTCTGCTTGTTCCTTCAGGAAATAACACTTCAAATGAAATGTCTTCTGCAAAATGTCCTGGAGGGTATAACAATATGCTCAACATAAAATAGATATGAAATAAATATTCAAAACATTACACAACATTATGAATTCATATCATCACAAATGCTTAATTGAATTGTTCACAAATAATTTATTATGGTGTCTCAAACTGTTTTTTGTTAGACTTAGGTAAAACCCTAGGATAGTAAATCCATAAAATAAAGATTTTTGCACAAAATGCTAAATGTACTTAATATTATATTTCATTATTCCTTCTGTAATATTCATATCTACTGGGCTCTGTCTCTTCCCAGCAAGTTTGAATTAATATCTTTAAGTCATCTCTTGACCATCAGGAAATTATCAAACAAAAAATTCTGGTAGCATGCAGAAAAATTATCTTCTTCTCCTTTGCATGCCCACATCTTTGTCTATAGTAGTAATGAGAGAGGAGAAAAGAGATTCAAATATAGGATTTTGTTTGATATTGCACAGTGCTGTTTTTAGCTCACCAAGCCATGGTTATTTATGGTTCATTTCCAGGCAGTCATGCATGAGAATCTCAGCTATAAAGTCTATGAACTGCAGTGGACTATTGTACTAATATACTTCATATTCTGATAAGCACACAGATGAAACCCAAGTATAATTTTTCATTAAAAAGAATTGGTACACAGAAATGGCCCAAATTAGGTGACACATTATCATAGCAGTTATTAAAAAGTCAAAATTTGCATATCATCATTACACATCTCTTATTCAAAAATATGTAAGATAGCAAGGCTATACATAGGGAATCACAACTGTACCCCACTATCACTGAGTTCTAATTAAATAATGGGAATCTGAACTGAAATTCTTTGATTGAGCTGTGTGTAGGAAGCCCATGTTAATAATTATACTCTTGAATAACAATTACCTATTTCTACTGATAAAAAGCTTGTTTCTTCCTGCAAGGGATGAAGTAAATACAAACAAGAAAATATTTTTCTTTTTGACTTAAATAGTCTCTGTCTTTATCATGTTATTTTTTTAAAATAGCACTTTTTCAGATTGTGAAGGAAATATCACTTCATCACTGATGACTGGTTAAGTCATAAGTCTCTACTGTGCAGATTGTTCATTGATGAAATATTAATGTGACCTCAAATATACTGGAATATTTAAACTATTTGTGAATCCCTAACAGTGAATCTAATTCAAAATAATAGTCTCTACGGTATCTGTACTTCTATAACCCAAAATTTAGCTAGCAGGCAACTTTATTGGTCTAATCATAGTCAAATATTTTAAATGCAGCTATACCATAGCATCTTACCTATTTCAGTCTGGTATTCAATTAATAAAATAAATAAATCAAATGTTGTCCTAGGTTGCCATATAGATGTATTTAAGTATTCTATTACCACCAGCTGTGGGCCGTTAGCTGCTATCACCTGCTAATGACCCACTCCGGATGACAGACAATGGGCCATCAGGGACCCACCACATGACTCATGGACTTATCTCATCCCATTGTGGGATGCTCTGCCCAGGAGGGGAGGAGCCAGGTGTTCCCACCTGGATATAACCTGGCCTTGGAACTGCCTGAGCTAGCCCTGTCTACTGGGTTCCCAGAGGACAAGAGCTACCACTGGACCTTCAGCTGGAGACTAGACCTTCACAGGATCACTGCTTGAACTGAACTACTTCAGTTGGACTGCTATCACCACCCTAACCGGGTGTCAGGTTGTATCTGACTTTGTCAGTGCTTTTCCTTGTATTATTTCACTTATTTTTAATTTCAATCTGGACTTGTGATCTCCCTCTGGTTTGTTTTCAAACCAACACAAATGTATATGCAGATGACTCATTCTCTGTTTAAAAAATATTCACAGGTTCAAATCTCAAAACTATTGTTTAATCAATTTTCCTCTCCATGTTTCCTCTTTCATTCCAAGATTCCTTCTGCACGACCAAAACGTATGGAGTGGAGAAGTCTAGAAAGGTCCTTTCACAATGCATGTCACTGTGTGCATATTGTACCAGTGCATACTACTCAGCCACATGGGTAGCACCACCAAGAGCACTTGCTGGAGCAACTGCTGTTGAATTTGCATGAAGGCTGTGACTTCCTTCCAAAATATTAATGCATTACAAACAGTACAAAGATGAAGGTGTTTTTTAAACAAAAACCTCAAATCATTATAGAAATATTAAGTCTAAACTATAAAGGTTGAAATTTCCTCCATGCAAGTAATACAGCTTTTTGCTTTTGTTTGCTTTCATAAAAAGCCCAAAACCACAACACAGAAAACAGAACAATCTGCCCTCCCATAGTCATCCCAAAAGCAAAAGAGAGATAAACACTTAAGGAGACAAAATCCAAGAAACAGCATGGATTGTTGCTTCCAGAATTAGCAAATGCCAGTCTTGGGTTGCAATCCAGTCTACCTGCAATCCAGGTGAAGAGAACTACTGCTTTACCTCTGTCTAGTGAAGGTGGTTTCCATGCAATTTGTTAGAAAATGATGGTCACAAAGAATACTGATTAGGCCTCATATTTGCTTAACACCTCTCCCCTTGACCCCCCATTTTTTCTTAACTGTTTCATTAAGTACTACAATGTAAACTGTTATGGAGAAAGATTTAATTCCCTCAAATTCTCCAAATTTGAATCACCCAGGGTCATGTTGAAACCTGTACTGACATTTCCTCTGCTTTCATTGCTATGTGTACAAACCTCACTGGTTTTCACTTGCTTTTACAGCTGTCTGTATGATGTTCTCATACTCATCAATCCCTAACTAGACTAAAGTCTCATACTGGTATGTATACCTGCAGCCAGCTTGGTGTTTTGTACCAGATCCCCCTGGTTAGGAGTGTTTTCCTTCTTTGTTATTTTGATTTTGCTTGAAATAGATTGTTACAGTTTTCAGTGGTAATCAAACTTTACTCATTCTGGTGTAAAAAAATGCTGAGAAAATAGTTTTAAGGAGTAGAATCCTGTATTATTTGTGGGCTACAAGGACATATAATGTAAAGCTCCTTGACTGAACTTCAGACTTCCTCAATCATATTACCATTGTGCCAGTTTCATAAAGAAGGTTTCTCCTTTTGTTTCTTAGATACTGTGGACTAAAGGACAAAGGGAGATCAAAGCACTTCCTCAGAAGTTTCCTACATAAGAATTTCAAGGTCTTCACAATTTTTCCAGAAGAAAATTCACTACAGCTGATCACTAGTAAAATCTTTGTCTGAAAGCAATACTGAGCACCACAGTTTGAGTTGAAGTGAATAGTCCTGAACTAAATCAATACCAAATACTTCTGAATCCTGATGAAATGTCACACTGCAGTCTTAATCAACAAAAAAGGAGTCTCGGGAACCTTGGGTTTTACTTCTGTCTCTGCCATTTATCTGCTCACTGTGATTCCAAGTCACTTTGCATCTCTTGTGAATTCTCTTTGGGAAATGAGCTTGCTAAATTTCAGTTCTGTGGCTAAGCCAGCAAGGCTTTATGTTCAACTGCAATTTCTAATTTCTCCTGTCATAAAAAAATGTGAAATTGTAATGCTTGCCAGAATGAGGAAGTTGAAAGTCAGCCTTAGATTTATTCCTTAGAGAAAAAATCTGCTGCAAAGAGCAATTACTTCAATTAAAATTCAGTCTTATTATTTTTCTCATATAGCTTTAAATCAGCAATAAACAGGTGAAAATATTTTGTGAGGCGTCAAGCCCATTATTGCTACAGAATCATAGAATCAATTAGGTTGAAAAAGAACTCTGAGATCATTGAGTCCAACCTTAGACCATGTCAACTAGACTATGGTACTAAATGCTATGTCCAGTTGTTTCTTGAACATATCCAGGGATGATGGCTCCACCATCTTCTTCTGGCAGTCCATTCCAAAGTTTAACAGCCCTTTCTGTGATGAAATTCCTCCTAAATCTCCACTGGCTCAGCTGTGGCTATGCCTTCTTGTCCTGTTGTTAGTTGCCTGGGAGGATAGGCTGACCCTCACCTCTCCTTTCAGGCAGTCATAGACAGTGATAAGGTGACCCCTCAGCCTCCTCTTCTCCAGGCTAAACAACCCCAGCTCCCTCAGCTGCTCCTCCTACAACTTACCCGCTAAATCTAATAATTTAATTTGTAATATTCATATAGTTTCATCTTAATTTGTAATATTTCTGGTATTCTAATCTGTTTCTTCTTATGGTAGATTACAGTAAACTCCTCCCCCATCAACTTCTAAAATACAGTAAATACAGAAAATCATTATAAATAGTAAATATTAATGATTACTACCATTTCAGGTAATTAACTGAAAAACAACTAAGTTCTTTTATTTGGTTTAAAACTATATCAATAATATATTAATTTAGAATGTGGATATTAAGAAAGGCAGTTCTACATACAAAAAGGACAGAGTCTTTGCTGTTAGTAATATGTTAGAGGATCTCTCTTCACATATACAGGTGTCGATTATTTATATAGGTTTACAGAAAATTAAAATTAGGTGTTATTAAACAGCTGTATCTGTAGGAAACAAACCTACAAATTTAACACTATCTAAAGACTGATGCAAATTTGATTTAATGCCAATAATATTTTGATATAATAGTAGTTTGTAGTCTTCAGAAACAGAAAAAAACTGCCAAGGCATGATGTTTCTCTCTGCGGGGGGATGGCAGGAGCCGGCAGCCCCCCAAAACGAGGTCCCTGGGGCGCGTATCTCCACCAAGTCCGGGCCAGGCGGCCCCTGGGGTGCGCTTAGTGTGACGTGGGTCTCTGGCCACAGAAATTCTAACAGGAAACGCGGTAAGACAAAAGAATGAACTGGACTCCATCTCCAGGTCTGCCAGGGAGGTTTATTAGGGTCCTTAGGTGGGGTGCAGGGACGGGAAAGGGGGAGGAAAGCAGGGGAAGGGAGTAAGGGCTGGCAGGCTCAAAGATGGAGACCCCAAACTCCTGCCAGCATCGGCTTATAAGGGAAAGGAAGGGGGCGGGACTGGCTCTCCCGGAGCCAGTCCCGGGAGGTCTGAAGGGAAGACAGGCAAGGGGAACACACCAATAGATTTCGGATACAGCAGGGTGCATATTTCAAAAAGAACCAATAACATACAGAGCAGGGGAACAAAGAAAAGCCACATGGAGATCTGAAAATCACATTGCTACAAAGGCACTTTAGGGTATTTTAGTAGGTGACAGACATTCCTTTTTGAGAGGTGCTTGCAGCAATTTAATTTAGAATGTGTTGATATTATGCATAAAATCTTCTTTGCTATTTGAAGAACAGCTTCCATGTATTGCAGTCCATTAGGAGAGAAGGAGAGTCTGGTGTAGTTCCAGGGGTGCATCAGAAAGAACGTGGCCAGCAGATCAAGGGAGATGATTCTATCCCTCTATGAAGCCCTGGTGAGGCCTCAGCTGGAGTGCTGTGCCCAGTTCTGGGCTCCTCAGGACAAGAGTGACATAGAGCTCCCGGAGCAGGTCCAGCAGAGGCTACAAAGATGATTAAAGGACTGGATCACCTCTGCTATATGGAAGGGCTAAGCCTGCTTAGGCTCTAGAAGAGACAACTGAGAGGGGTTCTCATCAGTGTGTGTAAGTATCTGAAGGGAGGGTGCAAAGAGGATGGATCCAGGCTCTTCTCAGTGCTGCCAAGCAATAGGACAAGAGACAATTGGCAGAAACTGATGCACAGGAAGTTCCACCTGAATGTGAGGAAAAGCTTTACTGGGTGGATGACTGTGCACTGGAAAAGGTTGCCCAGAGAGGTTGTGGAGTCTCCCTCCCTCGAGATGTTCAAGAACCATCTGGACACCATCCTGTGCCATGTGCTCTGGGATGACCCTGCTTGAGCAGAGAGGTTGGACCAGATGACCCACTGTGGTCCCTTTCAGCCTTACTCATTGTGTGATTCTCTGATTCTGTATAGAGTTTAGTGTTCAAGATCTTTCTAATCTTTATTGATCATATAGGTTATATTTTTATTTAGTTTCTGGGTTTTTCAATCATTGTCCAGATTTCAGGTATATTAGAGCTTTCTATGAATTAATGTAGCATTGAATTCTAAGTGGCAGGCCTACCTATTGGGTAAATTCCCTAAAGCTTCAAATAATACAGTTTTTCCATGTCTAATCACTCTGAAACTGTATTTGTCTTTGAGCTAATTTTTTTATATGAATGTTGTCTTATTTTGTTTTATTTTAAAATTTTATCCAAAACACTGAAACTTCTTGTAAAAAAGAGACTAAAGGAAAATTAATATCTGTTATTTGTAGCTGTTGTATTTTAGAGCTCCTCGTTTAGGCAATAGCATTTGTTGAATAATATTCCTTCTGCTACCGCTACAAAAATCTGCCCAAATGTGACACTGTTATATATAAGTCTTAAATAACTTGCCTGTTGTCTGTAATGTTAGTAGAACTAAATTTCTATTATTTTACAACTGATGTTCACTGAACATGCGTCATGTTTGGAACATTCTGTAGAACACTTGCTGCAATTGCTATTAATAATTGCTTAATGGAGGAATGGGGTTAAGCTCTGGTACAATATAGACATTATTTTATTTGTGCTTCAGTGAATTACCTAACCATATGGATGAGAATGAGGTAGAGATAAAGGTCAAAGAAAGTACTAAATAAGAAACCTGGGGAGCTGGTGCTAAAGATGCTAAGGGAAGTTAAAATGACTAAATAAGAAAGCTGGGGTTAGAAACTATAAAGATGTCTAAGAATTATGCTATTTAGACAGTGAAGAAAAACTGAGAAGAAATAATGCAATGATGTACAGTACAGAGAGCCCAGTCCCTCAGGGCTCTGCCTTGGAACCAGTGCTCTTCCATATCTTCTTCAACAACATAGAGAGTGGAATCAAGTGCACCCTCAGCAACTTTGCAGGTGACACAAAGTTCAGTGGGGCAGTTTAAATGCCCCATCAAGGCCAGGTAGGATGAGGCTCTGAGCAACCTGGTCTAGTGGGTGGCATCCCTGCTCATGGCAAGGAAGTTGGAATTAGATGATCTTTAAGGTCCCTTCCAACACAAAACGTTCTATGACTCTATGATATAGTATCATTATAGCAGCAAATTATAATGGCTAGAAACTTAACAGCAGGGAAGAAGTAAAGTCTGGAGATATGGGGAGAAATATAAAACAAATACCATTTTCAGAGTGCCCAGTGAAATTCACTATTAGTCTGTATACTGTATAGTCTGTTGATAAGCATATCTTGTGTGCTGTCAGTCTTTACAGTAGTTCAGTAATTTCAATGGCTTAAGTAGCCAACAAATTTGCAGGGAATCTCAAATAAGAGATTCATCTTGATCCTGGGAGTTTGTTTTGCTTGAATGGCAAGTATTTACATTTTCAATAGCAGTAGTTGGGCTATAAAATTATAAATTATTCTATAAACAATTCAATATAAAATTACATATACTATAACAAATATAATAAATTATTCTATATATGAGAATTGAAAATGTGTTTCTCTTATTTGGGACTTATATGAAAAGATGCATTTCTCTTTCTTCTCTCCCTCTCTCAATTTCCCACCTGTAAAATGAGGAGTTCACCCCCAGGACCAAATGGACCAAATGAATATAAATTAACTGTTGCATGAAATAGCCAAACAGCACAGTAATGAATGTCACAGAAAACACATAAATGAATTCTGTCTTCTAAGTAAAGTTTGAATAATGAAGAGTAAAAAAGTCATAGGGCCACACGTTGAACAATGAACAGAAAGCAAAACTCTAAATAAATGCTCATTAGGAAAATATTGTCCATCCTTTGCAAGGAATGTGACAAGAGTCCTGTCAAAACCAGTGTTTGTGATGCTTTAATTAAGCAAAATATTACCATGGCATGCAAGGGGAATGATGGTCAAGAATTAGGTTTCTGCAGGCACCTTTACACCAGCGATATTGAAAGTTTTGGCTGCCTGAGTTAGAATTTCCATCTATTATAAAATATTTTTTATAGTTTAATATTAAAGAGTATTGACTTACAAGACAAGAGATGATGGAAAATTGGCCTAAATAGCATGGTTCCATTTCAACTTAAAATACATATTTTGATAATAGTAAATGTATTCTGTTGTTACTGTACTGTTATATTAAGTAAAATTGGTGAGCATCAGTACTAAAAGATTTTTTTTTCTAAAATCTCTGTGTTTTAGAGAGTTTTAGAGTGCCAAAAAGACTACACACTCTGTGTCTGCTTCCAGCTCAATTTCTTGAACATCTATTGCAATTCATCTTTGTGCCCTTTTTTAAGATGTCAATGCATGTGATATTTGACCTACTTCTGAGAACTTTCTATGACTTGGAACCCTTCAAGACTCACAAAATAATTAAAAGCTCTCATTCTAATATAATCACAAATCTCAAAGAAATGCCAGTAAAAGGATTCATCTCAGTTCTTGCTTTGAAACAGAGCTGCAGACAGGGGCAAGAAGCAGCAGTGATCTGCACATATCATCTGTTCAGCATTCACATTGCTTGGCATTTAAAATGTGTGCACTACTGCAGATGCACTGACCTGGAGGTTTGTGTATAGCACAGGGATGTGGAAAGTGTAGCAGTGTGTCTGCAGGTTTTTGTGGAAGCAAGCACCATAGTCAGAGATGATTGGCACTGCATATCTGCCTTCCCCTATCCCATAATGAGTTAAGAGCCAGAATGTTCCTTTACCCGCAGCTTATTATTGGTTTTTAAAGTTCTGTATCTTCCCTCCTTGCACCCCCATTCCCTGAAGCCCTTGTCAATCTGTATCCCTTGTGCCCCTATTGGCTCTCCTGTGTAAACCCCTCCCATCCTGCGATCCCTCTTAACCCCTGGAACGGGGACCTTCGGAGCTCTCAGCACCTCGGAACCCAGCTTCCTCCTCCCCTTCCCCCCCCCCCCCCCCCCCGCGTTCCGTCCCGGTCCCAGCCGCCTTCTCCTCCCCGCCGTTCCCACCAATAAACCCTGGATTCTGAAAGCTGAGAGACTGCATCTTCTTTGATCGCCAAGGCTCCTGTTATCCTGCCTTCGGGGAGACAGCCCGAGCTCGGGTTCCGCAGGTCCCGGATCCGCTCCGCCCACGCAGCGTGG
The DNA here is from genome assembly GCA_024500445.1 of Entomyzon cyanotis. NCBI lineage: Eukaryota > Metazoa > Chordata > Aves > Passeriformes > Meliphagidae > Entomyzon > Entomyzon cyanotis. Next base: position 16,511 of record JAKEPQ010000805.1, on the reverse strand, counting down.
AAGCCACTCGGCGGGGACCTCTTTAAGTGGGGTTTTCGGGGTCCCCCTGCCTTCCCAGAGCGAGAAAACCTCATCTGGTGCCGAAGAACCCGGGAATTTCCAGCGAAATCCGTGCCTTCCACGTTGCCGCAGCTTCTTTCGCTTTCGCGGGTTTTTTTTCCTCCGTTTTTTTTTTCCTTCGCGATTGCGCAATCCTGCCACTTTTCGCGTGCCGGGCCGGCTCCGCAGTCCCGAAGACACCCCGGGGCCATCCAGACAGCATCTCCGGCGTGGCAACACCATCCTGCTGGTGGCACAGCCGCACGGAGCTGATCCCCGCGGACAAACTACCCCACCCGCGGCTCGCGTGACCCGACCCGGACCCGCGACTCACCCGGCGCCGCTCGCCACCCGTGACCGGCGGGAGCGGCCCGACCCGCGCCACTCCGGCAGTGCAGCCGCTGCCGCCGAAGAGCTGCGGAACCCGCAAGGCTCCGAGCCTGCGCTCGCAGCAGCCAGCGGCTTTTTCAGCGCTGCGAGCAGCGAACGGAGGAACGCCGAAAGCGAAAGTGGCCGCGCCGTGCCGCCGCCATCTTGGCCACGTGGAGGACCGATCCCACGGGACCCACGCGTGCTCGGACTGACTTTTCGAACGTGGAGAGACTTTTTTTCAACAAGTCCCACTAGGATAACAGGAGTTATCATCTGAAACTGCGCTTTTTTTACTCCAATCCAGCGCCGGTAAAGAAAATTAGTGTGTGTGCAGACACCGGGTTCCGGGTGAGTAAGTATTGCTGTTGTAGGGTGGAAAAACAGGGTTTTTTCACTGGTCCATCAGCTTAATTACTCGTTAAGCCCAGAATTAAGTCCAGGGACCGTCAGGGGTGACGACTTTAGCTGGTTTTGGGGTGCCTTGTAAATTTTGTTTATTCTTTCGCAGTCCTTTGACAGCGAGCTGGTTAGTCAGAACTTAGATCGAGGGAGTTTTTTTGAGTGGATAAGATGGGAAATGTTCGATCTAGGTCCAGACAGAACCAGGAGGAGATGTATGAGTTTCTTTCCCAGTTATTTTCAGATAATAAGGTTTTATTTCCCAAACGCACGGTTAAAAGTTTGGTGAAATGGATTTTTTAATACTGTTCCCCAGACTCTAAGGACTCTTTGTTAGAATTATCGTATTGGGATTTGCATAGGTAGAAAATTACTAATTGCAGGGAATGCTGGTGACTTCATAGCCACAGATGTTTTTGCGTTGCATACCCAAATTTATAAGCTCATCTGAGAAAAAACCACGGACCCTCCTACGGAATCCCTCTGTGATAGTTCTTCCAAGTTAAATTCCCCAGTTACCCCGCATGTTCCCTCTGCCTATCCCTCCCCTCGCTCTCCCCATTCTAACAATCCCTCTGGAAGTGGGCAAGATGTCGTAGCCCGTTCTTTAACGCCAGCTAGCTTCCAGCTGCTGGACGACTCCCTGCCAGCTTCTTCCCCGTGTCTGAAGAGACCTGATCCATCTCTCCAGAATTCTTCCCAAAACCCCCTCTCCGAACCCCTTTCACCCTCAGTTTCTCCTTTGTTAAAACAAACCAAACATGGCGCCAGCCACGTGGCTGGGCAGCCTCAAAATGGAGCCGAGGGGGTGGTATTCCCCTGGAGGAAAACCCCGCCCCTCTTCTTCCCAAAAGTCCTTGCGTCGCCCTGCCCCGCAGCCGCCCGTCACCGTGACTCCTCCCCTCTCGATGCCGTCACCCCCCGCCCCCTTAATGTCAGGGGGCGGGGCCGGAGCGTGGGAAAACTCCGCCTCTAGGTTCCCACGCTCTGGAAACCACGCCCCCTGACATTTGAGCACCGCCCCGGCCGGCCCAGGGCTGATGAAACAGCGTGCTCTGACAGCCTCGGGGGGAGGGGGGGCAGGGAGGCTTGTTTGCTGCTGCAGCGCGCCGCAAGAGGAGGGCCCCCAGCCCTCCCTCGCAGAAGGGAAGTTCCCAAAAAGCTCCTGCTACCCCTCCCCAAGGTACCCCTGCCCGGCCAAGCACCAGCCGTGACAGGAACCAAAGCCCGCCCCCCAGTCCCACTCAGCCACGGAAAACAGCCCCAACCCTGCAGAAACCAACCCCCACTCCGCGCCGGGGCCGTTCTCGGAGGGCGCAGAGCCCCTCAAAACCCCCAAGCCCACAAACCTCCCCGCAAAAAAGCCATTCAAAGAGGAGCCCCTCTCCTGCTGGCTCTGAGGACTCCTCCCTAGGTTCAGACAGCTCCGATTTTTCATGGAGCCCGATTCAAACGCCCCCTGTGCTGCACAAACATAAGCATGATACCCCTAGCCCCTCCAGATGCCGGGGCCACCGGCAACACAGCTCCAGCCCTCCTGCTAGGAGGCGAACCCCACCTACCCCTGTGCAGCACAGATGCAGACAGAACACCCCCAGTCCCCCACCAAAGAGAAACCATTGCAGGCACAGTGCAAGCTCCTCTAGGCCACACCGTAGTAACTCCCTCAGTCCAAAGCCCCTCTCCCGTCTGCTCCAGCCGACCCAGCCAAAGGCAGCCTGGCAACCATTGACATATAGTGTCCTAAATAAACTTTTTAAAGCAGTAAAAAATTACGGTAAAGATTCAGTATTTTTTAAATCGATTTTCAAAGGCATGTTAGACACTGAGGCAAAATGTCCAGATATAAAGACTCTGGTAAATTGTCTTCTCCCCGGCAGTCAATTTAAAATGTGGGAGACGGCTTGGAAGAAGAGGGTTCAAGCCTTGTTAGAACTGTATAAGGGTGATCCAGAACTCCGTCTCTTAACCCTAGATTGTTTGTGTGGGGAACAAGAATGGTTCAAACTGAGAGACCAAATCGCAGCCATCCTGAAAACAGTGTTATTAGACTTAAGCCAAGCTGCCCAGCAGGCCTTCCGGTCAGTGCACATTCAGATAGAAGCCCCAATATCATGTACAGATGTGAAACAGAAACCAGATGAGCCGTTTGCTCAGTTCGTAGATCGCCTGTCTCTGGCCGTAGAGAGACAGTTTAAAGGGCTTGAAACACAAGAAGAGGTGTTGCTAAATGCTGCTATGCTAAATGCAAATGCCAGATGCCGGCAAATTATAAGTGTTTTACCTCCAGATGCCCCTATAACAATAAGCTACCTCATAGAGTCATGTATGAAGGTGCCTTCTGACCTAAACCCTGATCCCTCTTCTACTAACCACTCCTCTGAAAACCCAAATGCCTTTTCTGCTACCTCTCGAACCCTGCCTAGGAATTTTAAACCCCCTGTGCAAGGGAACTCAAGTTTCTCAGTGCAGTGCCACAGGTGTGGTCAACCAGGCCACATAGCAAGACACTGCCTCATGCCCCACTCTGCTTCTAACTCTCAGTGTGCGAACTCTCTACCTACAGGACAAGCACCTCACCCAACAAACACCTTCCCTCGACATCACCACTCCTGCCAGCCTGCATCGACATCCCTGTCACCCCAAGCTGCACCGTACATCCCAGCAGCTGCATCACAGCAATCAAAAAACTGAGCAATCAGCGCATAAAGGCGTCGCGTGGAGACACAAGTAACGCCACCCAAGAGACTATTGTACCGGACTTGACTGATACCTGCACAGATGACACACCTGTTCCACCATCGTCGTCTCTGCTTGCCTGGTGGGCAAAAAGGGTTAATTCCACCAGAGCCTATATGACTTGTACCTTAACAAATCAAGACATCATAAGGTCAGTGCAAGGTCTCATTTGCACTGGGGCCGATGCCACTATCCTGTCACAAGATGTGTGGCCAACATCTTGGCCACTACAGTCTACTACACTGTCCATTGGTGGAGTTGGGGGGGAGTTACCAGCCCGCCAAAGTGCAGACACTATTACAATAGTCAACTCTGAGGGTGTTCCAGCTAGTGTGCGTCCATATGTTATGGATGTACCTTTTAACCTGTGGGGCAGAGATACCTTGTCGCAGTGGGGAACCCAAATTTACATTCCACCTAGAGAACCGGATTTTTAAGTGGGGCCACTGCAAGGCGTGACACCCCACAGCTTAATTGGCTCAGTGACACTCCTGTGTGGGTAGACCAGTGGTCCTTAAATGAAGAGAAATTGAGTGCGCTTGAGTCCCTCGTGGAGGACCAACTCTCCAAGGGTCACATAACATCAACCCACAGCCCTTGGAATTCCCCCATCTTTGTCCTGAAAAAACAGGGCAAGAACGAGCGGCGACTTCTTCATGATTTACGCTGTAATAATGCAGTCATTGAAGACATGGGACCCCTGCAACCAGGTATGCCCTCTGCCACCATGCTCCCCAGAGATTGGAATTTAGCAGTTATTGACATCAAAGACTGTTTTTTCCACATCCCACTTCACCCAGCTGATGCACCCAGATTTGCTTTTTCCGTACCATCTCGTAACAATGCAGCCCCTATGTGCAGGTTTCACTGGACTGTTCTTCGCCAGGGGATGAAAAATTCGCCCACAATTTGCCAGTGGTATGTAGACATTGTACTGACCCCCGCCAGAGCGCAATCTCCAGGTGTTATCATATTGCACTACGTGGACGACATTCTGATCTGTGCAGAGGACCCTGAGAAACTAACCGTGACTTTGGCCCTTGTTTTCCACCTATTGCAGGAGGCGGGTTTCCAGCTATGACCAGACAAAGTCCAGCGGTCGTGCCCTGCCAAATACCTGGGAAATGTCATAAGAGAGCGTACCATCACCCCCCAGCAGCTCACCATCGCCAACAACCCTAAGACGCTGCGTGAGTTACACCAGCTGTGTGGCTCTATTAACTGGGTGTGGCTAGCACAGGTCTTTCTCGTGAGAACATTTTGCTACATTTCATAAACAAAGATAAAGTTTGGATGTTTTACAAACAACGTCTCCGGATTAGGTCAGTTCGGGCTTGGCCAATTGGGCCTAGGGGGAGGTCTCGGGCTGACCAATCTGGGTGACCTCTGAAGACTATATATATGGAAATCAAAATAATAAAGACACTTTCTCTCTTTCCTTGTCTGAGAACCTGGGTCATTTCTCAGCTAGCGGCTCAACAGCGACAACTGGGTACGTCCACTGCTGGGCATCTCCTCTGAAGACCTGGCCCCACTTTTCAATTTATTGAAAGGGGGGGAGAACCTGGACTCACCCTGCTCTCTGACCCCTGAGGCTTGACAGTGCATCACAAGAGTGCAGGACGCCATCTCGAGCAGGCAGGCACACCGCTGTGACCCCCGCTTGCCTTTCCAACTGATCGTGCTGGGTGAAAAACAGTTCATGCATGGACTAATCTATCAATGGGACGATGAACTGAAGGACAAATTACTAATCATTGAATGGGTTTTTCTTCCCCGTCAGGTAGCAAAAACCCTGACCACCCCTCAGGAGCTGGCTGCAAAAGTCATCATGAAAGCGAGATCTCGGCTTCGTGCCCTGTCAGGTCAGGATTTCATGTGGATCCAATTACCATTTACACGTGACTATTTGGAACATCTGATGAGGTACAGTGAAAGTTTACAATTTACCCTGGAAGGGTTCACTGGAAAAGTTCAAATTAGTTCAAATTGGCAGACATAAGCTGTTTAACACTAGCTTTAAATTGATTCAAAAAATACATTTGGCCCTACGCCCCATAAAGGGGGCCCTAACAATTTACACAGATGGCTCTGGGGCTTCCCACAAGTTAGTAATGACTTGGAGGAACCCCAAGACGCAGCAGTGGGAAGCTGACGTCGAGGAGGTCGTGGGTTCTCCGCAACTTGCTGAATTAGCTGCTGTTGTTAGGGCATTAAAGAAGTTTCCAGAACCTGTGAACATCGTAACTGACTCAGCTTATGTGGCTGGAGTCTTATCCAGAGCAGAAAATTTGGCCCTAAAAGAGGTAACTAATCCAAAGTTATTTGACTTGCTCCTGCAACTCACCGAAGTCTTGTCCCACCGGGAGCAAATGTATTTTATCATGCATATCAGATCCCACACTGACCTGCCTGGGCCAATAGCTGAAGGCAACAGAAGAGCAGATGCCTTGGCTGCTCCTGTCTTAACACCCTCAGTCCCTGACACCTTTGCACAAGCGAAGCTGAGTCACCAGCTGTACCACCAAAATGCTTCGGCCTTGGTACGGATGTTCAGACTGACCAGAGAGCAGGCCAAAGCCATCATTTCAACCTGCCCTTCCTGTTGCAAAGACCAGCTCCCATCATACTATCTAGGGGTGAATTCGAGAGGGTTACAGAGTTGTCAGATTTGGCAAATGGACGTAACCCATATCGCAGAATTCGGGAGATCCAAATATGTGCATGTATCCATTGACACTTTCTCAGGGGCAATGCATGCCACCGCACAAACAGGGGAAAAGACCACAGATGTCATCAACCACCTTATGAGAGCTTTCTCCACCCTTGGAGTTCCTAAGGAGATCAAAACGGACAATGGACCAGCATATACCTCACAACAGTTTAAAAACTTTGCAGAAAAATGGGGAGTGAGCCACACCACGGGCATTCCTCACTCACCAACCGGACAATCGATTGTGGAGAGAGCCCACCGGACTCTCAAATCAGTACTCGAACAGCAGAGGGGGAACTGAAATTAACTCTCCCCAAGTGAGACTGTGTAAAGCATTATTCACCATTAACTTTCTTAACAGTTCTTTTTCAGAGCCGCTTCCTCCTGTGTTCCGACACTTTGCCAATGACACCAGGGTAAAGCTGAAGGAACAGCCACCGGTGATGATAAAAGACCCTGAGTCCAGACAGATCCAAGGCCCTTTCCCACTGGTGACGTGGGGAAGAGGTCATGCATGTGTGTCAACCCCTGCAGGCCCCCGTTGGATCCCCTCAAAATGGGTCAAACCATACACCCTTGACCCACAAGACAAGAGAGCATTTTTTGCAAAAAAAGACATCGTCCCAGACTGGACCATCCTGCTCACCCTAGGGTGGAAAAGCAGGAGAAAGAAAAAGCTAAATAAAGAGTCAGAAATTTCCCCTGAATCACATGTCCACCAACTGTGGTTCCCAGACTGTCCCTCTCCCAAGCAGATTAGGCCCTGTAACTCTGTCCTGTCCCTAAACCACCTACCTGTGTAATACCTGTGTACCCCCGGGAGGGAACCAGCTGAGGGAAAGAAAAGGGAATTGCGCCTCATTTATTTACCTATGTCATTCTTTTTCAGTTGCCTGACCCCCAGACACCGTCCACCTCGGAAAGAAACCTAACCCACTATGAGCCTTGACAGCATGCTCGTGCTTGCAAGTTTCGTGGCCGCTGCCATCATCTAAAGCCACATTGACGAGTTGCAGACACAAACAAAGGACTAGCTCAGCAAGATCTTCAAGGGTTGGGGACTCTTGGGGTGGGCTGGGTCAATTTTAAAATCAGCTGTTTAATTTTGGCCCTCACAATTTTAATTTTTCACTCTGTTTTTGTTCTTTTAGTAAAGAAAAACGGGGAGATGTAGCAGTGCGTCTGCAGGTTTTTGTGGAAACAAGCACCATAGTCAGAGATGATTGGCACTGCATATCTGCCTTCCCCTATCCCATAATGAGTTAAGAGCCAGAATGTTCCTTTACCCGCAGCTTATTATTGGTTTTTAAAGTTCTGTATCTTCCCTCCTTGCACTCCCATTCCCTGAAGCCCTTGTCAATCTGTATTCCTTGTGCCCCTATTGGCTCTCCTGTGTAAACCCCTCCCATCCTGCGATCCCTCTTAACCCCTGGAACGGGGACCCTCGGGGCTCTGCTCCTCGGAACCCAGCTTCCTCCTTCCCCCCCCCCCGCGTTCCGTCCCGGTCCCAGCCGCCTTCTCCTCCCCCGCCATTCCCACCAATAAACCCTGGATTCTGAAAGCTGAGAGACTGCATCTTCTTTGATCGCCAAGGCTCCTGTTATCCTGCCTTCGGGGAGACAGCCCGAGCTCGGGTCCCGCAGGTCCCGGATCTGCTCCGCCCATGCAGCGTGGAAGCACCTGGCGGGGACCTCTTTAAGTGGGGTTTTCGGGGTTCCCCTGCCTTCCCAGAGCGAGAAAACCTCAGAAAAGAAAGAAAAATCCCCATATAGAATCAATTCTAAGGCAGCTGGAATTTTATATGCCATACTAGCTGCTTGCTTGTATTGTTAACACAATGACTAAAATATGATAATTTAGCAGTATCTAAAAATTATAATGAAGAAAATGACTCATCTACATATTCCTGTATTATTTCTATTACTGGTTGTATAGGGGAAAGATATTTCAAATAATTTCTGAATAGCAGATCTTTGACTTCAATAAATTCCAGGTGCTCCAAATGTTAATTATTGTTTAATTTGCACAAATAGTCTTGCTTAAGCTTGAATGTATTTTCTGACAGTTTGTATTATTTATTCAATCTAAAAAACCTATACCATGAACATTATTTAATCCACTAATGTCCTGGATAAATAATTTGAAACCCAGAAGATTGAATATTTGCCCTTTTAATTTTGTCTGAAGAAAACTGTTTTATTTTGTGATTTATGTGAAGATGGATAACTTAATATGATTCATAAAAGTAGTGATCATGTTTGAAATGATTGAAGATATACTTGAAAAAGAATAATCACTATCATGTGATAAGATGCTTTTTTTAAAAATAAAAGCATATTTACTCCATAATGCCCACCTTTAACTCAAAAAATAATACCCTAATGAATAAATATCAAAATTGGGCTCTATGGGATTTCTTGCAATCTCTTGTCAAGCATCTGTTACTAGCCATTACAGGAAACAGGATACTGAACCAGATGGACCATGAGTCTGTTTTGAGGGAATTGGTTTCTGATGCAATACCAACACTTAAAGTAAGTATACCAGCACAAATTTGCTCAGAGGGCCCAATGCATACAGTAAAAAAAAAAAATTAAATACGTAAGTATATACTGATTAAGAAAAAAAGGAAAGAGGGCAATTCTATAGACAATCAGAAAATGAGAAATAAAAACTTGTTAAAAAAAAAGAATCTTTAAATGAAAAAAAAATGCAGACTGTATAATTTTTTCCTTACTCTACTGGTTGGCAGATTAATTATATCTCTTCAAAAAAAAGGATCACCAAAAAAATTTCCTTAAAAAAATGCCTTTTCTACAGAAATAACATTCCAGATTAAAATGTAACTTTTGTTTTCATACTTTTATAATGTTTCTAAAAAAACTGAGCAGAAGTGAGCTTTACTCATGTTAGCTATTTTCTCCACGTAGATCTTGCTTATTTGAGGCCCTTGTTATTGAGCTTATTGTTAGACTGCAATCTTAAAACATGGGATTTATTAAAAAAAGAAGTAGAAAAGTGCATATTAATTTGAAGATGAATTGCAGTGTCTCATAAAAATGAAACTTAGCATCCTAATTGCCTGCATTCCCTTTGAGGAATAAATTTTTCTGCACTCAAAGCCTGCTTGCTGATAAAACACATTAAGAGGAAACTGGAGGAAGGACCCTCTGTCAAAGGTCTCCCCAAAAGACTTCTAAAGAGCTTCAGCAGGGCTCTCTGCTGAGTTTCTCCCTGTTGGTTCCTGCTTAAGTTACTCTGGAGTGGGGCAGAAGTCATGCTTATGTCTATACCTAGAGGAGTACCCCATTAATCCAAACCTTAACCCTCAGCTGTGGTCTGACTTCCTGGCTTGACCTCTGAGTTCTGCAGACTTGGCTGGAGGCACTGACCTGTGTCTGACACAGGTCAATGCATTTGGACCTGATCTCCTTCCCAGACTGACCTTGGACCAATTATCATCATCAATAACTTGACTAGGAATTTGGATCCTTAGTTGCAACTGACTACCCTTGCTGGAGCTTCTCTGCTTACTTGTTTTGATGCTGTGAGATCTTTGTCAGTGAGACCTCTGCCTACCTTGTGATTATGCTCATCTTCTGACTTCCCTGCCCTTGCAGGGCAACCTCCTCTTGCTGCTCCCTGATATGGAGCTACTGACAATTTCATGCAGCAGATATGTTAATGGAATCTGGAGAAAGGAGACCAATGCTAAATACAACAGAAGTCTGATCAACATGTATCTGTAATGGACACAATCTCCTTGACAACTTGTCCTGGGTTAATGATAAAACTCTCTCCTCCAAGAGCGAAGGGCCCCAACACCCCCTCCCCCACCCACAACAGAACCTCTTAGATGGAAGTGAAGAAAAAACTATTTATTTAATAAAACCACGCAGAGTGCCCTGCAAGGCACAGGGGAAGGGGAAAACCAAGGTGAAAAGGAGTTATTCAACCTGATTAAAATGTCCTTTTCCTTAGACACAGCCCCTCTCCTCCTCGCCCCCCCCGGGGCCGGGTGGAGCTCCCTGAGAGCTCTGCTGTCCTCTGGCCCTCCTGGGTCTCCGGGTGACAAAGCAGATCCAAGAGAAGGGGTCCAAACGAGGAAAAAGAAAAATAAAAAAAAAAAAACGGAACAGAGCTCACTCTGACCGCTGTCCAGCGCACAGTCTCTGCCGAGCGAAGAATCCTCCCCCGGAGCGAGGCTTGGGGAAAAAGTTTTCAAAACAACCCGCGTTTCTCTCTGCGGCTGAGTGTAGTTAAAGTGACAGGACCGCACATTTTTTTACACTTTTTTTTTCTTGGGCATATAAGCCAACGATAGGGGATAAAGGATTATCATAACATCAATCCGAGACATTCCACCCCTTATTCCATAGCGTTGGCTTAAAGCCCACCCTAACATCTTCCAACTTTAAACACACACATATATATACACATATATACATACATACACATATACATATATACATATATACACATATACATATATACACATAACTATGTACAAATAATGTCATTCAGTAAATGGTGTTATGTTGCCATCCCAACCTTACATGTGGCCTTCACCCAAAATTAAATTTCCCTGAGGGACACATCGTGTTTTTCCATCTTCCTGCATTATCCACCAAGTACACCCTGGTCCCTGAGCAAAGACAGTCCCACGGATGGGTTTGTCTTTATGTGAGGCAGAATCAATCCAGACAGTTTTCCCTAACAAGCCTCTGGCATGTACTGCTGGGACCTTATCTCCATCCACTGTATGTAGAAGCTCAGATTGGGCAGGACCTGCTCGGTTGATGGAGCCTCGGGTATTGACTAACCAGGTGGCCTCTGCTAAATGTCGCTCCCAATTCTTGTAAGTTCCCCCACCCAATGCCTTTAGGGTGGTTTTTTACAGTCCATTATATCATTCCACTTTGCCAGCGGCTGGTGCATGATAAGGGATGTGGTACACCCACTCAATGCCATGGTCTCTAGCCCAGTTGTTTATGAGGCTATTTTTAAAATGAGTTCCGTTATCTGACTCAATTCTCTCAGGGGTACCATGCCTCCACAGGACTTGGTTTTCAAGGCCCAGGATGGTGTTACGAGCAGTGGCATGAGGCACAGGGTAGGTTTCCAGCCACCCAGTGGTGGCTTCTACCATTGTGAGCACATAGCGCTTGCCATGGCGGGTTTGAGGCAGTGTGATGTAATCAATCTGCCAGGCCTCACCATACCTGTATTTTGACCACCTTCCACCATACCACAGGGGTTTCACCCGCTTGGCTTGCTTGATGGCAGCACACGTTTCACAGTCATGGATAACTTGAGAGATGCAGTCCATGGTTAGATCCACCCCTCGGTCTCGTGCCCACTTATAGGTGGCATCTCTGCCCTGATGGCCTGAGGCATCATGGGCCCATCGAGCTAGGAATAAATCTCCCTTATGCTGCCAATCCAAGTCTACTTGGGACACCTCTATCTTTGCAGCCTGATCTACCTGTTCGTTGTTTCGGTGTTCCTCATTAGCTCGACTCTTGGGGACATGGGCGTCTACATGGCGGACCTTCACAGGTAGTCTCTCTGCCCGGCTAGCGATGTCTTTCCACTCTTCAGCTGCCCAAATTGGTTTTCCCCTACGCTGCCAACAAGCCTTCTTCCACTTTTCCAGCCAACCCCATAGAGCATTGGCTACCATCCACGAATCAGTATAAAGGTAGAGCTTTGGCCATTTCTCTCTTTCAGCAATGTCCAGGGCTAACTGAACGGCTTTGAGCTCAGCGAATTGACTCGATCCACCCTCTTCTTCCCTAGCTTCTGCAACCCGTCATGTGGGGCTCCACACAGCTGCTTTCCATTTTCGTTTTGTCCCTACAAGACGACAGGAACCATCAGTGAAAAGAGCATAGCGTGTTTCGTCTGCTGGCAGTTGGTTGTATGGTGGAGCTTCCTCCGCACGAGTCACCTGTTCCAGCTCTTCTTCCTCAATCAGACTAAAATTTTCACCTTCAGGCCAATTTGTAATTATTTCCAAAATCCCAGGGCGATTCAGATTTCCCATACGGGTGCGCTGTGTGATGAGGGCAATCCATTTGCTCCATGTGCCATTGGTGGCATGATGAGTAGAGGGAACCTCTGCTTTAAACATCCACCCCAGCACCGGTAGTCGAGGTGCCAGGAGGAGTTGTGCTTCTGTGCCAATTACCTCTGAGGCAGCTTGGACTCCTTCGTATGCTGCTAAGATTTCTTTCTCTGTTGGGGTGTAGTTGGCTTCAGACGCTCTGTAACTTCGGCTCCAGAATCCCGATGGACGACCCCGAGTCTCACCAGGCACCTTCTGCCAAAGGCTCCAGGACAGACCATGGCTCCCAGCTGCAGAGTAAAGCACATTCTTTACTTCTGGCCCTGTCCTGACTGGGCCAAGGGCTACTGCATGAGCAATCTCCTGCTTGATCTGGGTGAAAGCTTGCTGTTGTTCAGGGCCCCAGTGGAAATCATTTTTCTTACGGGTAACCAGGTAGAGAGGACTCACAATCTGGCTGTACTCGGGGATGTGCATTCTCCAAAAGCCTATAGCTCCCAGGAAAGCTTGCATCTCTTTCTTGTTGGTTGGGGGGGACATTGTGATGATTTTATTGATAACCTCAGTAGGAATCTGACGCCGTCCATCTTGCCACTTCACTCCTAGGAACTGGATCTCTTTGGCAGGCCCTTTGACTTTGCTCTTTTTTATAGCGAAACCGGCTTCCAGGAGAATCTGGATGATTTCCTTTCCTTTCTCAAATACTTCTTCTGCCATGTCCCCCCCACACAATGATGTCATCAATGTATTGCAAATGTTCTGGAGCCCCACCCTTTTCCAATGCAGCCTGGATCAGTCCATGACAAATGGTGGGACTGTGTTTCCACCCCTGGGGCAATCGGTTCCACGTGTACTGCACGCCCCTCCAGGTGAAAGCAAACTGAGGTCTGCACTCTGCTGCCGGAGGAATGGAGAAAAATGCATTTGCAATGTCAATAGTGGCATACCACTTTGCTGCTTTGGACTCTAGCTCATACTGGAGCTCCAACATGTCTGGCACGGCAGCACTCAGAGGTGGAGTCACCTCATTCAAGGCACGATAGTCCACAGTTAATCTCCATTCTCCTTCAGATTTTCGCACAGGCCAGATGGGGCTGTTAAAGGATGAATGGGTCCTGCTGACCACCCCTTGGCTCTCCAGCTCACGGATTAGTTTGTGAATGGGAATCACGGCATCACGAGTTGTCCGGTACTGTCGGCGGTGCACAATCGAGGTTGCAATCAGTACTTGTTGCTCTTCCCCTTTCAGGAGTCCTACTGCAGATGGGTTCTCTGACAGTCCAGGCAAGGTGTTCAATTGCTTAATGCCCTCTGTCTCCACAGCAGCTATCCCAAATGCCCACTTGAGTCCCTTTGGGTCTTTGAAATATCCATTTCGGAGGAAGTCTATACCCAAAATACATGAAGCCTCTGGGCCAGTCACAATGGAATGTTCTTTCCACTCTCTTCCAGTCAGGCTCACCTCAGCTTTCACCAGGATCAAGTCTTGTGATCCTCCTGTAACACCGGAAATAGAAACAGGTTCTGTCCCCACATGTCACGATGGGATTATCGTGCATTGTGCACCAGTGTCAACTAAAGCCTCGTATTCTTGTGGCTCTGATGTGCCAGGCCACCGAATCCACACTGTCCAAAAAATACGGTTTTCCCTGGCCTCTACCTGGCTAGAGGCAGGGCCCCTCTAACCATGGTGAGCATTCGTGTTAGAGGTTCCTTCAAGGGAATCAGACATGTTGAGTAGAGCTACTTCCCTTCTGGTGGAGTTCCCTCTCTGAGTCTTGCCCTCCTTCAATTCATGCACTCGTCGTTCCAGGACAGTAGTGGGTTGTCCATCCCACCTGTTCATGTTTTCTCCACTGTCACACAGGAAATACCACAACTCACGTCGAGGGATATATCCAGTTCTCATAGCTGAGGAGCGTCTGCGTGGGGTAACAGAACCTCTGATCTGTACTGCCGAGATTTGGAGAAGGCTGTCTTTAATCTCTTTACTGAGTTTCTCATGATTCTCCTTTATCTTATTTTCTAGTTTCTGCAGATTTGTTTCCACAGTTGAGATTCTTGCATTCATTGGGCTATGCATGACATCTGCATATGCTCGGAGCTTCCTTGTCATATCACGCACGGTCTCATGCCCATCATCTCGCTTCATAATGACTAAAGCAGAAGCATACTCTGATGGCCCAAGCTTTAGGAATTTCTGCCACATCACAGGTGTACATTCTATCCTATCTGGGTCCATAATCAGATCTGGGTTTGCTATGTCCTCTGAGAAGACAATTTCTACCACCGCCATTTCTCTCAAGCATTGAATCCCTTGTTCTATGGTTCTCCACTGGGTCTGTTGCGAATAGAGATCGTCGGGATGTAGGTATCTTCCCCTCGCAGCTCTGATAGCTCGTCTCCAGAGGCTGCAGCAGTCAGGCCCATCTCATATAGTTTGGTTGATATCTGGGTCACGTGACACAGTCCCTAAATGCCTTGCCTCAGTAGGATCTAGAAGTGTAACATCGCCTGCGGCATCCCAAAGACAGACTAACCAACTAATTACAGATTCATCATCTCGTTGGACATAATCTTTTCTTACGCTGTGAAGGTCTCTCACATTCATGGATTCAACAATGACCTCTGACTCAGTTGCTGACCTTGAGGATCCCTCCCCACTGTCATCTGAGCGATCAGTCTTGACTTGGGCTTTCCTGCTTCTCATAACAGGAGCAACTGCCACTGGCTTAGGCTCCCTTACTTCCTGTTCTATAATATCCGACAGTGTACGATAAGCATATGCCAGGGCCCAACATATTGCACTGCAGTTGTCTCTGCACTTCTCTTTCAGATAGTTCCCCACCTCAGCTGGTCTCAGGATTTGTCCAGGGGGAAATTCCCAATCTATTGGGTCAGAGAATTTCTTTAAAGTTTTACCTATGTCCTCCCATACTCCACACCATTCAAATTTCCTCACATCTGGATTAGGTGCCTGCCCCTGCTCAGCCCCTCTGGACTTCTCAGCCCTCATTCTGGTAAAGCTGAACATCATATACATGGAACCTACCAGGTAAAGCACCTGTACTACCAAGTTAATGGTCTCTTTAACATCCAGGGGAAACTGAATATTCTCAAAAGATGATATACCAGATTTAAAGGGAAAGAGATGGGTGAGGAGCCAGGAAGCTTCACCCTCTACTTCTCTAGCAGGTTGGGTAATATTACTAACAAAACTCCAAAACAGGTTACTAAAACTAGAGGAGGAAAGTAACAGAGCATGTACATCTTTAACTGTTTCCCATACCTTCTTACAGATCGTCAGTATCACGCACATTACTATAACAAGCCGGAGTCATGTCCCTGATTGGTGGAAATTATACATTAGGGACAAGATTGCCCCTACCTGTTGGTAGGGAAACAAACCTATGTGCCAAACAGACAGTATTACATCAAACAACCTCCCATCAAACAGCATAGTGACTACTGATGGCTGTAATTAAATACAAAGCGTTTAAAACCAGAATGCAATTATTAGGGGTTTTTTCTTCACTTTCTCTAACCCCACAAAAGGTGTAGAACAAGTAATCAAGGCCCCCTAAGTCGGGCGCCAAATATTGTCCCGGGTTAATGATAAAACTCTCTCTCCTCCAAGAGCGAAGGGCCCCGACACCCCCTCCCCCCACCCACAACAGAACCTCTTAGATGGAAGTGAAGAAAAAACTATTTATTTAATAAAACCACGCAGAGTGCCCTGCAAGGCACAGGGGAAGGGGAAAACCAAGGTGAAAAGGAGTTATTCAACCTGATTAAAATGTCCTTTTCCTTAGACACAGCCCCTCTCCTCCTCGCCCCCCCGGGGCCGGGTGGAGCTCCCTGAGAGCTCTGCTGTCTTCTGACTCTCCTGGGTCTCCGGGTGACAAAGCAGATCCAAGAGAAGGGGTCCAAACGAGGAAAAAGAAAAATAAAAAAAAAAAACGGAACAGAGCTCACTCTGACCGCCGTCCAGCGCGCAGTCTCTGCCGAGCAAAGAATCCTCCCCCGAAGCGAGGCTTGGGGAAAAAGTTTTCAAAACAACCCGCGTTTCTCTCTGCGGCTGAGTGTAGTTAAAGCGACAGGACCACACATTTTTTTTACACTTTTTTTTTTCTTGGGCATATAAGCCAACGATAGGGGATAAAGGATTATCATAACATCAAT
>JAKEPQ010000804.1:0-52199 GCA_024500445.1 Entomyzon cyanotis | reverse complement strand
GCCCATAGATAGCCTTTGATAAGGCTGGAATGTGCTATAGAAGCTCTGTCATTGCTGACTGTTGCTGTGGAAACGGTCTGGTTTCGGTGGTTTAGCACTTGGCATCCTGATGTTTATCAGGAAGGTGAGGCAGTGCTGTAGGTGATCCCCCAGCCTGGAATCACATGCCAGGGCTGGTGGACACTGGGGTTGTCACGCAGGTGTTGTCGGATGTGTGACCCGGGGTAGCTGCCATTAGGAGGTCAAACAGGCTCCACCACCTGTGTCCTGAGGCTGGCCTGGCTCCTCAAGGCATCTCCTGCTGGCTTATCTCTGGGGTGTTGGGCCCTGGGGCCACACTGGGGCTGCCGTGGGACTGGGCTGACCACAAGCGCTGGGGCACTGTTCCTGTCCCTGTGCTGGAGGGCAGAGCTGACCTTTGGTGCGGACAGATCATATGGGGAAGAGAGCTGGTCAGGAGGAACACGTTGTGTGTGTTTGTGTTCCCTGTGAGCATGGTATCTCTGAAAATTCAGGATCTCTGTGTGGAAAAAGCTGTTCGCAGCCCTTATCTGGGCTTCCTGAATTCCTCTTCCTCTGGCATTCACCTGGGTCGTGTGTTTGCCTAGCAACAGCTTTTTCATCTGAGACATTCTGTTTTTCCTTCCTCTGGATATGGTTGGTGGTCTCGGTTCTGCTGCCCATTGTCTTCTCACTTGCATCCCTGGGGCTCAGTGTTAAACTCAAGTGCTGAGCAGAGCCTGAAGGGCCAACGTGGTGGTCTTTGCTGTGAGGGGCTTGTGGCCAGCAATGGAGGCAGTTCTTCACCTTTGGATTTAATCTCTGATCTCTAGTTGCAGTCTGTGCTCTTTCTGTTTTCTTAGATAGAGGTGGTACTCCCTGCAGTTTCCTGGAGAGGTTTAAGTCTTTCTCCACTAACTGGCCGTTAATGTCCTGTCAGTCCTTGGAGTGATGCTGCTCAGTCTGGAACATCCTTGCTGTTTCAATGACACTAAAGAGATTTTTCTTTTTGAGCAATCAAGAGTCTTCCAGTCAGATGGAAAGACAGGATTGTAGGTAATTGAGACAGAGGACAATCTGCACTTGTGATCACCTCTGAAAAGCTTTTTCATGGAGAAGCTCCATCTCCCCTCAATATTCCATAAATGCTTTCAGTGCTTGGAAGGTACATTAGAGGCAGGAGATACATAACAGCATAGGACAGGGAGTACACTGATTTACTGTTTTTTTACAATTTTCTGACCTCACTTGTAGTTTTTAGGGAAGGCTGGATGAGGAAAGAAGATGGCCAGATCACTGTTTTAGAGATGGGAGTGTTGGAAGAGAGAGCACTTTGCTGCTATGGATGCAGAAATATTTGATATTCCTATCAGAATATAGTACCAAATTATGTAGGTTCTGTTGTGTCTGCATGGGTGGCCATCACTCTTATTATTAAATAAAAATTACTCTTTTGCATTTGACCAATGACTTGGGAAAGACTAATTCTGAGAATCTTTCATTATTCCAGCTTACTCCAGTTTAGTGGTAGCTCTGTCCTGGCTGGTGCAGGGATGGACAATGGGCCAGTGGGAAGTGACTGAACTGAAATGCTGCCTCCAAGATGGTCAAAGCAAAACAAGCTAAAGTTGTTGCAAAAAAGTGGAAGGAGCAGTAAATAATATTAATTTTTCACTCATTGCTGCCCTGCATGTTTGGCAACTTACCTGTTGTGCTGGGACCTCTTTCTGGTTTAGATGCGTTCCCATCCCTTGGTAGTTACTGGTTACATGGAAGGAACTGGTACTTTTCCTCTAGCACCACTTTGAATTCCTTCGTTTATCTGGGTATTGGAGTTCTGTGCTGGTTTTTTTTTCCTCATTATGAAAATGCTTGGGGAGAGAGAATAAATCCCTCTGCAGGATACCTGCTCCATGGAGCTGTTCCTTGGCAGGCTGTTTCCTCAAGGCCAGTGACTTTCAGGCTTCCCCTTGACAAAGCGGGCTGTGATTTGTGCCATGCAAGCTGCTACCTTTTCCTTGCCCAGGGCTGGAGCTGCTCCTGTCGTCTCCACAGCATGTGGTGGAAAGCAAGCTGGGATTCAGCAGATACTAGCTAGTCCTGCATGCCAAGCTGATTCCTTGAGTTAGGAGGCACTGCTAACGCCCTGTGAAAGCATAGTCGATGCTTGCTCATGTTCCTTGCAGTGGAGCTCTGGATGAGAGGGGAGCTTAACACACTTGGAAAACAGACTTTGCCTCAATGGTGCTGTTTGTGTGTGCTGGGCTGGTTCTCCCCCTTGATACATTCTCTGAACTGGGAGAAAGCTGCTCTGTTGTCTGGGTGACATTCAGCTGGGAACAGGAGGTTATCTGCATGCTATAGCAATTCTGTGAAGTTACCCGGATGCCACAGCAATTCCAGGAGGTTTAGGGCTTTTTCCTTTATGCACCAAACATTCTGCTTGCTAAATAAATCTCAGTGTAGCCACCCTCATACATATTTCGGGTCTTCTGCTTTAACACATACTAAGTCTTGGCAAACCAAACTGCTGACCCTGGTTGGGTGGTTTGGTTTGATTTAGTTACCCTTGAGGCATTGCTGTGCCTGTCAACTTCACCTGACTTTTTTTGCTGACCACTTTAGTATTTTTTCTTAGTGTCACAAATTCTTTAACAGCATTTGTGTTTTCTGACACTGTTACCTGATCTTTGGGGCAGATTTTGCTGTGCTCAGTATAACATAGCTGCACTATAAACTTGAATAGAGGACAAGTACCATCACATGGAATATCTAAGGCTGTATGTTGTTGTGGAGCCCCAGCCCATCTCCAATGGAAGCCTGTAAAAGGAAGCAGTTCTGTGCCATTGTAGTTGGGGCTCTGCAGCTCTAAGCTGATTTTCTCCCTTTATTTTGTGCAGCGTGGTCACCATGTAGAAACAAAACTGGACTTTGTGTAGATCATCTTGTAATTTCTGGAAGGAGACATGACTTCATTTAAACCTGCCTGCAGGAAACGGAGTTTGTTCTTCAGACTTCTGTTAATTTGTGTGATCCCAAGAGCTTTCCACTGCTGTTCTTCAGTCACTGTGATGGGCATTTTGTGGTCTTGGGAGAAAAATCTCATTCTTTATTCCTGAGGTTGTTGACTGAGCTCTCTAAAAGTAAAAGTTCTTGTGGTGTCAGAAGCAACCAGCCCTGTGTGTACCTCATAATCTCTGCAGGCAGCAGTGCGATGCAGAGTCAAGAATATGCAGGTAGAAGCAATAATTTCTTTGCACAGTTGGTTGCTGTAGAAGCTGATCCATTGCCTGTAACTTGCCTGAGGAATTCAGCATTGCTGTGCCCTCTGCTCTCTTCCTTTTCTGCCTCTTTGAGGAACATGCATCTGTGCTTCCCCGGGACAAGGTCTTGCTCTGGGATGCTGAATGACTGACCCTATTGCAGAGCTTCTGCAAAACATGGATTCTGAATGTGCCTTTTGTTTGGGGCATCGAGCCCCAGTTTGTATCCCGAATGCCTGGCAGGACACAAAGTGCAGCCTTTGTTTCGGATAATGAGTGGTGAATATTTTAATGAGTGTTTCTTAGTCTAGTCAGTGTCAAGTACCGTTTTGGGAACAAGTGACTGAGCTAACCTCTGAGCTTGGTCCAGCAACAATCCATTTATTGATAGGATTTTACAAATTTTAAAGGAATCCCCCATAAGCAATTAATACAACTAGAAAACAAAACAAACAGCCACCCCCAAATCCAACAACCAATGCAAACAACACCCCAACCCTCCTCTAAAACCCTTCCCTGCCTTCTGCCCTAATTATATATGCAGAAATTACTGACAGAAAACAAAAAAGTGTTCTGTATCACTATCACTGTATTTGTTTTTCTTTAGAATCTGTTCTCTTACAGTATGTAAAAGATGATTATATCTCATGAAAAGAAAAGAAAAAGCCTTTAAATTAAGACAGTGCCTACTTTCCTTCCTCCTGAAAAGCACCTTCAGTGCATATATGCATAGGAGAGAACTTCCCAGTGTCCTGCATTGGGAATGTTCTTGTTAATCTTTTCTTTTTTAACTCCAGGTACTTTTCACACCACCTTAAATTCTGTTCTTTGGCTGTTCATAATGTATCCCTGCATGTCAGTGGATGCACTGGAGAAGAACTGAAGGAGACTTCCACTGTGGGATTTGTCCTTCCAGCCAGGAGGGGGGTCCGTGTTTGCTTGTGCTGAATTGCCCAAATCTAGTCAGCCTGGAGCCTGGATTAGTAACTGAACAGTTTTGTGTTCCTTGAAACACCTGTTCCCACGTGGAAGAGCCTGCTAGCCCTAGGCTATCTAATTAAATGACAAATAAGTACCTCTAATGAACAAAAAGAGTCACACCTTTGTCAAGTGCTGCCGTTTGTAAAGTGAGCTGGAAAGGAAGGAGAAGGAGGCAGAACATGGAGTGCGAGTAGGTTGGAAACAGCAGGAATACAACCAGGATCCAAAAGCCTGACATGAGATGTTTCGGGTGAGAGCAAGTCCTTCCCCATTGGCTTGGCCTCTGCACTGGTTTGAGTGACTGGTTTTTCTCCCATAATCTGGACAGAGGCTGTAATGGAGTGATTCTTACCCCAAATAAGAAATCCTTGGGGAGCAAAGCCTTGAGGGAGAAGAGGTACTGCTAGAGGCTATGACTTGTTACTCTTTAAAAAAAAAACCAACTTGATCAAGATGAAGGAGACGCCAAAGGAGTGAGCTGCTAGAGTGACTGACAGCACCACTCACTGAAATGTTAATGTGTTTGGAAGAATTTCTTTACCAGGGGAGGCTGGAAACTCATACAGTAACATTAATTATTAACTGCAGCCAGGAGCTGGAAGATCTAATTTAATTTCTGGTTGGATAATAGGATGATTCATGCAGCAAAACAAACTGTGTCAGAAAATAAAGTGTCTCTGAAAACTGGCATTCCTGACTTCTGCTCTGAGCTGAAGCTACTGCAGTTAAGCTAAAAAGTGAAAAATAGAGGCTGAATTCCCTGCAGATGTCAGGCTGTGATCCATAGGAATGCGGGGTAACTGCCTTCTCCAGGCTGAGCAAACCCACCACCTTCAGTCTCTTCTCCTGCTTCTGCCTCCAGCGCCCTTTGACCATTGAAGCAGCCTCTGACACAAGTAAATCCATTTTTCCCGGTCTCTGTAAAACAGTAATGAGAGGACTGGCTCACATCAGACACTCCATGAGCCATTGAGAGAGGTGACATGTGGATTCTGATATCCTGAAGTAATTGCAGTGTAACCAGCTCTTCCTTCTGGCAAACACGTGTCCCAGCCAGCTGAGCATTCATCACCCACGGTACCTGAGCCTTGTGTCTTTCTGAGATATTTCAGGTTTTAAAAGTCACACTGGCATTTTCTTGTCAGTTGGTGTAGTTTTCCTGCTCTCAAGGTTTTTCCAGGAAAGCCTGTTTAAGCAGCTCCCTGTCCTGTCTCTCTCCAGGTGAAGCAGCCAGCGGTGCAGCTCTGGGCTGTGGGTGTGTGCTGTGGAATCGATCTCTGGAGTTATCTGGGTTAGAAATGAGCCTTCCAATCACAGTTTATTGTTGGATTATGGTTTTATTGAATGTGTGTTCTGTCATTAAACAGTACAGCCACTGACTGTTTATGGTCTGGAATCATTAAATATCTAACTAGAATATAGATTGTGGTTACATAAACATGTTTGCCTGATCCATTGGCAACTAGTTGGGCTACTGGAGTGAATGCAGCTAAGCCTCCCCTGTTTGATACAGGATCTTTGCTTACAATGGCCTGCCTTCCACTAGACCAGGTTGCTCCAAGCCCTGCCCAGCCTGGCCTTGAGTTCAGAATATCATTAACTAGAATAACATTGCTGCTGAATTTGGGGATTTGTGTGTGTGTGTGCTTTGGCTGTATCAGGGTCATGTGGCCACTGCAGGAGTGTAGGTGAGTTTGCTTTATACTCCTCAACATCTTCCCCCTTTTCTGGAAAAGGAATGAGTGATCATCAGAAAGTGGACTTATTTCCTCTGAGAGGGGAGAGCATCCTTTAGAGATTCTCTTCTCATACTGCCATTCCACTGTGAAAAACTACAGATAAACGTCTTCCTATGAACTACTGAAATACAGGATCATGATCTTCAGACACAGTGAATGTAAAAAAAACCCCAAACCCCCCAATCAAGAGCAAACCAAGCATCAAAACCCTGCAAAACAAACTGAAGCCCATGTCCAAGTGTCTAACAAAATTGTGACACAATTTGTGTGTCCTGCTGCCTGGTGCTGCTTGGGCCACACACACAGGTGTTGTAACTTCCAGTCCAGTCACCACTGTCAGATGGGGCATGGGGAATGTCTGCCTACCCCAGCGTGCAGATGGGAAGTGGAATCACAGGGTTGAAATCACACTGGTTCTGGCTCGGCCTGGGACCTGGTGGCTCGTGGTCATACAGTGCTGCTCAGGGCAGAGCCAAGCATGTGAAACTCTTGCTCTCTGGCCTTATTTACAGAATCACAGAATGAACCAGGTTAGAAAAGACCTTTGAGATCATCAAATCCAACCTATGACCTACCCACCTCCTCATCAACTAAACCATAGCACTGAGTGCCACATCCAGTCTTTCTTTAAATACATCCAGGGATGGTGATTCCACCACCTCCCTGGGCAGATGATTCCAAGGCCCAATTTCAAATAGTCCAGAGCTGTACCAGGACTTGCTGCTGTTGTGGCAGAGCCTAAGACCGTCATTCCAATGAATAACAACCAAATGCAGAAGAATCAGCTAAGATTCCTTATTTTTCTCCTGAACATAAACACAGTGATATATGTGAAGGGTTAACCAGACCTTATTCCTGCTCCATGAATTTCCCTGGATGTTTTGCAAACAATAAATCACCCCAAACTCACCAGCCTGGAGAGCCTCCATGTGGTTTTGAGTAGTGATGTAATGATGTTGAGAGTCTCTTCAAATTCAGTGTACACCAGTAACCCTAGAGTTACTAGGAATTGCTTTGGACCTGGTGCTGTTGTGGGTGATGTTTTTGCCAGGCAGGAGGGTGGCAGAGCCCAGGTACAGGTGGACATTCCCAGCAGCAGCCAGAGCTGGCCCTTGGCAGAGCAGCTTTCACTAGCATGGATTTGCTTGGAGCTGAGCACAGCACTACCTCCAGGAGAAACCTGAGCTTCATGTTCTCCCACCTACCTGCTTCCCAGCCACAATTATTTTGAAGCCATTTTTCTGGGAATTCTACTTTTATCTGCTTTCTACTTTTATATGCTTTCAGGTCACCTCAAACTCACCTCAAACTTGTCATTTGTGGTGTTATCATTTAAACGTGCAAACACTGCCTTCCCCTTTGTGCCCTGGTCTAATTTACTGTCTGTGAGCAAACTCTGAGATGGATGTGATAGAATCCTCCAGAACTTCATCCAACCTCTTTCCTTCTGGGAGGCTCTTTGAAGTCATGTCTGCTGTGTACTGATGGAGGCTTTTGGATAAATCAGTGTATTTTTTATGCAAACTGGTAGTCTAAAATGCAGCATTACACTGCATATGTGTGTCATTTCACATAGGAAGAATGAAGAGGTTTGTATCAAGTGTAAGTCATAACTTTTCACTTTTAAAAACTTTGAATGTTAAGGGTCTAGTGGATTTCATGGTATCAAAACCCACCAGTTCAAGATGTTTTGTGTTAAAAAAAAAAAAATTAAAATGTAAGTGTATCAGAGGTAGATTTAGTGAAAGGTAAAAACCTTTGTGTTGTGCTAGAGCAGCTGTTTTGAAAGCAAGTCCTGTCAGCTCCTTCTGTGAGTCCTTTCTGCAGGCTGCTAATTGGGAATTCAGACCCTTTTTCATTACTGGACAGGGTTGTCAGATATCCACTGGGGACATGGATTTTTAGTGGCTCTCTTTTGCCTAATAAGTTTTGAAGTACTGCTGGAAAGTAATGGATCTGTGTGGGTCCTGACCTGAGGATAATGAGGATCTGAAATTAAACCAACCAGCCTTGTTCTTTTGCCAGTGTCCTGTTATCATCCTACACAAAGAATCATCATTCCTTTGTTTTATGGTAGTTTGTACTTGAAGGGTGATTTTGCATGTCAGAAAGTGGATAACTTGTTTAAATAAAACCTTGGGGTTTTAATTAATCAGCTTGGTTTCTGTATCCCCAAAGGAAAGGAAAAGAAATTCTATCAGACTTCTCTTTAGGAATTTTCTGTGGAAATTTGCCTGTAAATATTCAGCCTGGATGCAGATGGTCTTGGTGCTGGTCTCATTCAATATCAGGATTGGGTGTGGGTTTTGGGGTGGTTTTATGGGATTTTTTAATTTTTAAAGCTAAGTCCATACAGGAGAGTCACTGTCAGGTCACAGACTGCTGCAAATGCACGAGTAACTTTCAGTCAAAGCTTTGTTCAGGTTTTTAATAGCAACATGTACCAAATGATTTTCCTTTTCTCTGCTCCCACCAAAGATTAAATGCTTCTCATGTCTTGTCCAGAGAAAAGCAGGTCAAGGTTTCCTTTGAAAAGAGAATTTCCTAGATTGTAAATTCGTGGCATGTATAGATGATTCAGCAAATATACCTTCCTACCCTTAGGGTCTTAGTGGGCACTGTAGTATTGGGTTGAAGGTTGGACTTGATGATCTTGGAGGTCTCACCCAACTGTAATGGTTCTGTGATTCCTGCATGAGACACTGGAGAACTCTATCAGTGAGGTTGTGCAGAAAACAATATTTTGCTTAGATGAATTCTTTTAATGAGTGATATAAATAGGTCTAAAAATTAAGTAAGGAGAATAAAGTCTTGTGCAGTACAGCAAGTCCATTAAATGAAAGTTCTTTTGCATCCTCTTAGGTATTTCCGAAGCTCACAGGTGACCTGGTTCAACACGCTTGGTAAAGTTGCTGAAGTATATGTAACTGCTTGGAGTTCAGCAGGTTTCTATAAAAATAGATCACAATTCACTTGGAACCCTTACTTTTTTAAAACATGCGGTAAAAATACCTTGTGAGCAGATTTTCATGAGGGCAGTACCATGGTCTGAGCCTGTTTGTTAATAGTGTGCCTTCAGCATCGGATTGGGTGTTTGGAATCCTGGTCCCACACACTGTAACTGATGTGCAGGTACCTTTGATCTCCATCGACTACTCCTGATGTCTGTGTTCTAACTTGCTCATTCCAGTTTTGTGTGCTCTTTTGTGCTGGTTTGTCCCCATGGAAAGAGCAGCATCATGCTAGTCTCCCTCTAAGACAAACTTGTGCCTTGATGAAATTCTGCCTGGTGTTTTCTTCTGCTGACTGTGTCATTCCAGCCAATGAACATATGAATGCAGTCGCTCTTCTTTAGAGGTCTGAAGTCCTAAAAATAGGACCTAAATTACTATTGTAAAACATATAATATTTTTCTGTTTTATGAGTTTATGAATCCCGAAGTTCTCCAAACCCTGTAGTTCTTTTAATTCTTACTGGTGTTTGCTTGATCTTTTGATTTCTGCTGTGTAAGAATCCTTGCTCAGCCAGGAGTGCTCTGGAGGATCATGAGTGCTCCGTGAACTTACAAATGCAGTGTAGCCAGGAGAGTCTTTCCAATCCAAACTGCACAGCCTTCTTTCCTCCAGAAGCTTTAGGTTTAGTTGCTTTGATTTTGAGATCTCCTTTGGAGAAAATAATGGTGTTTTTACAAATACATTGCATCCTGCCGCGAGGGTTGAGAACTCCGTGGGTGTGGAAAGGCACAGTTTGGTTTGCTCTTGGACTTGGTGAGGGGGAATGTGATGAACACTTGCAAGGATGAAGATCTGAGCTCGATTCCCAGGCTGCAAGTAGTGAAGCTGTCCCTGCTTCATCGAGATAAGTTGTAACCAAGTGACCTTTTAAGTTTGTTTTCCGGTGCTGAGCTTGCAGAGGAGAGTGGAGATGTGGGTCATAGCCCTGGTGCGTGGTTTTGTTTGCATTGCACAACTGAGATTTTATCAAACACTGTTGGCAAAATTGCCACTGACAATTTCAAGATTAGTAAGATATTGCAAGTATAGTGAGACGTACCACATTCTGTTGCTATGGTCTTCAGAAAGTCACTGTGATGTCCTCAGAGATTGAGCTGTTTGCTTGGGGTCCTCTTGGCTGCCTTCCCCTGGGGTTGATAGCGACAGCCCACCAGACAGGGTACCCCACCTGGGTTCTCCCTCTTGGGCTGCCCAGCATTGTTTGATGTTGGGGAGGTACCAGTCAGAGCAGGATCAGCTGATTTGGGAATAATCTGTGCAGGAGGTTGGTGCGGAATAGCTTCCTAGGGCATGTTTTTTTCGCTCAGCCATGTGTGGATTGGTTTAATCCACCAGCAAATCAAAGTGAGAATCAGCTCAACTCTTCTGCCATTGAACTTGATTTCAGTTGCTGAGCGATTTAGGGGAAGTTTAATGTGGTTATTAGGCTTACTATGGCCAACACTGGCCCTTGTAGATGACATGTGCTTGATTTTGCTTTGGAACTTAAAATTCTGGTTGATTTTCCCCCTAAATGGGGAGATTTAAGAGCACTGTGTGTTTGGGTGACCACACATGTGCTGTGTGCAGCACACAGGGCTCTGTGTGTGGGTTTTATTTCAGGAAACCAGAAGTGCCACAGTTAAAACATTGAATTAAAGATTTGTTGTCTTTTCCATTTGGATTTGTTTTGCCACCAAAACACTGAGTTAAAGATCTGTTATCTTTTTTAGTATGTTATGTTTTGCAAACTTTCAGATATAATAAAACTAGAGATGAGGCGCTCAGTGGATGAAACCGGATTCACAGAGTCTCAGCATGCAGGTAACATTCCAGTGGGATCTGGTTTCTCTCCTTGCAGTCAGTGGAAATTTACCTCGCTGGCTCCTATCATGGGCTGGAATCAGAAATGTCTCTACACACAGAGAAGGGGGGAAAAAACACCAAACGGGACCTAACCAACACTCCCCCGCCGAGGCTCCGGTGAAGTTCTCTCCAGGTGAAACCCAAGCACACTGGCCTTTCCCCTCGTTGCCTTGGTGATGGTCATTTACTGCCTCCGTCAGCTGAACTTCCGCGTGTGCGGGCGGAGGCGGCGGGCGAGCGGCGGTGCCTGGCGGACCTCTTGGCGCGGGGGTCCTGTGGTAAGTGCAGCTCTCGGTGTTTGTGTGAGGGCCACGGTGTGACAGCAGGGTGTGCTCCAGGTGTGCAGCCTGGTGTCCCACAGGGGCTGGCTGCAGCTGTGTTCGGCTCGGCAAATAGGAGAGTAAATCTGTCCATCTTGGGGCGTTTGACTCGGAGACAGTTTTATATACCTCTGGAAAAACACGTTAAATGTTTAATCTTCCTGGTCTGCGTGGCAGCTGTTCAAATATTGGTTTGCATTGATCCAGCCGTTGTGCCTTTCACACTTGTCTGTTCATTTAAACAAGCCAACCTTCTAATTTTATACCCCTATCGATTGTTATTTGAGGCTGTTCTCTTAATGCGTACGCTACATGTGTCACGGGATTGTCTGTCCTGTTGGAAGTTGACATCTGCAGCTTTCCTTCTTACACCTGCTGTGTCTTTCTTTCAGTGTGCATTTAGAACATACAGATGTGTATTCCAAACGTCATTGAAGCTGGTTTTACAGCACTTCCATTCGGGTTTAGCTGGTGTGGGCTGAGCTGCGTCTCCTGGCTCACTCTTTGAAGGAGCGGCATTTAACCCTGCCGGCGGGAGAGAAGGCAGCTCGAGACACTGTGTTTGGCCCGCGTTCTTTCTCTTCTGCCGTCTTCTCTGAACTTCCATGCTCCAGGGTATTTTACTAATCCAAGGGCAGGGCTGAATAAGTTTTCTTTATGTGAGTGCTTTAATGGGTATTAGAAATTACTTGGCTTTTCAGAGCAGCTGGAGAA
Source organism: Entomyzon cyanotis (assembly GCA_024500445.1). NCBI lineage: Eukaryota > Metazoa > Chordata > Aves > Passeriformes > Meliphagidae > Entomyzon > Entomyzon cyanotis. The sequence goes on along the minus strand of JAKEPQ010000804.1, from coordinate 40,323 downwards.
AGTGAATGTTGCATTAATTTAATGAAGAATTAACAAAATGTGAATCATACAGATAAATATACATACAAAGGTCTCCTAAATCTGGAAGTGCATCTGTGTTACTTCATTTTTTCTGAGCTGAACTGAAGTTTGTTCAGTGTTGTTGAAGTCTGGGTTTTGATCTATAATAGACTTCAAGTTCCATAGCTTGGTTCCACCTAAATAAGTTAAGTCCTCTGAAATGCCATTGTGAATTGCAGCTAAGAAAACAACCTGCATAGAGGTTGTCCTTCAGCAAAGAGAGCTCTGTAACCTTTGTCATGTTTTGGGGAGGCAAGAATACATAAAGTTCATGTTAATGATTGGACAAAGCAAAAGTCAGCATGGAGGTGGGGAGTGGTGGAGCTCAGCACTAATAGGTAACCAGATCCTTCAAGGCAGGCTGCTGCAGCAGGTGGGGCAGCTGAGCGTGGGGACAGGACAGGAGCATTGGCAGGGACAGCTGCCAGAACGTCCTCATGGAGCTGCCGAAATGCTCACAGCCCCACAGCCATCCCCACCTGCACGCACAGCCTCGCCAGCAGATTGAATCCTGTGCTCAGGATAGCACTGCTTGGAATTGCCAGTTGTGTTCTGCATTGTAGGTGCCAAACCCGAGCGAGGCAGGAATGGAACTGCTGCATCAGCTCTGGGGCTGCAGAGATCACGGCCTGGTCTCTGGAAGCAGGAGCAGGGAGTGGCAGCACCTGGAGCCCCTTCCTGGCTCAGTATGCTACAGGCAAGGTTGAAATAGGATAGAGAAATATCTCTGTGGGGTGAGCTGAACTTCTCTTTCAAACTGTGCTTCAAGAAGCAGCGTAGGATATGTACTTTACAAAACACGGAAAATTCCATGGAATACAAAAATGGCAGAATCAGGTGTCCACTTCTTTCACTGAAGGTGGGTATGGTTTAATCTCACCACCAGACAAGTATTTCTTTCTGCTACATATTTACAAGTCTGAGCAGAGCCAAAGATTCTTCCACAGCAAATGGCAAATTGAGCTGCAAGTGACTTCTGAAGCCCTGTCTTCTTCCCTTAACTGTTCCCAGCTTACCATTTCCTGCCTCCTGATCCCTGTGATGTTGCAAGGAGGAAAATTTGGCTGCTCATGGAAGGATGGAGGGGATGGTGAGCAGATGAGGGTGGGTACTGCCTCTTGGGTGTTGGAGGAGGGAAGGAGTATCTCAAGATTGGCCTGGAGCCTGCAGTTGCCTCTCTCCATTTCTTGCTAACTTAAAGGGATTTTGGATATTGCCGCCAGAAAATGGCAGTTTGTGTTGGAAAAATGCTCTTTGAGAACATGTTAGGTGTTTGATCACTGATTGAAGTCTTACATTCAAGATAATTAATTGTGCTCTGCCGCTTTTGTGTGGATCAGGTTGTGGTCTGGACAGTTTGAGGCTGAGTGTGTGCTCAGCAGTGTCAGTTCATGTGGGGCCTGAAGCTGTTCAGCTGAGAGCACTCTCAGTTACACCATTGCTTCTGGCATCTCTCCGTTTTGAGATATGGCTGGGCTAATTCGGCAAGAGTTTTATTGGAGTTCATCAGAAGAACCATTTTGGTCCGGTCAGGGACCTGTCCCTCATCCACTTCCACTTTGCATCTGATGCTTGGGGAAGGGTGTCCATGGTGGTCCCCGGACTCTAGTCCTGCAGGGCTGTGCAGTGTCTCTGATCAGCCTCATTACCCTGCTCTGCTTGCTCTTGTTTGTTTACTTGCAAATTAGGACTCCACCTGTATGTTCGTTATCCTTCAGCCTCACCATCTGCCATGCATCGGATTCCCACTTCTTAATCCTCCAAATCTGTCTTCTTATCCCATTCTCTGCTTGTGCTGGAGATCACTGTTATTTGGGGTTTGGATTATGGGTCTTCTCACTCAGAATATTTCTGTGGTTAGTGATCTTATCTTGGCTACTCTCTGTCATTGTGCCCTGAGTTTACAACAAAAGCCAACCAAAATCCTAATTTTCTTGTACAGTCTTTTCAGAGAGGGCTGGATGGAAATCTGCATCAGGTAGTTGATGCTCTGTGAGTCTCAGGCTGTGCCCAGCCAAGCAATCCTTTATCTGACTTTGTGGTGGACAATGAGGTGAGACTACCTCGCTGTTGCTGTAAAAATTTAACTCATTTTTTACTTAGACACAGCACACTTGGAGATTAAGGAAGAAATTGGGACACAAAGACCCAGCAAAAGTTAAGGGTAGATATGGTAGGCCTTATCACTAACTGAGGTGGTTTAATTATGTCTTCTGAAAGCATTATGTATATATGCATACATATTTAATGCATACGAAAATTGGAACAAACATTAGCAAAAGCACTTGTTCTGCTTGTTCAATTGGAATATTGAGCAGAGGCTGAGAGCCTCCTCGCAGGAGGGAAGAGGGTCATACTTCTGGGGTATTTAAAGTGGGATGTGACCCTTCAGGTATGTTTTTAAGAATCTGTATGTATCATCTGAAGCATCATCTTTTGTTTCTTGCAAAACCGAATTAGGGATCCTGTAGTAGTGGGACCACCTCTTGCCTTTTTTTCTCTTTTAAAGATGTTGGGGGGGATTGTTTGTTTGTTTGGTTTTGTTTTTTATTTCTTTTGAATCAGTTAATATGTAGAGGTGCCCCCAGTGCGGGAAGGAGATGCCACTCAAGCAAAGCTGATGTTGGACTTCGTTAGAAGGAATCTGAGTAGCAGTGATAGTATAGAAACAGCTGTTGCAACTTCTCTAGTCCTACTTCAGTGAGGTCAGAACGGCCTTGAGTTCCTGCTTGGGTTTTTCTATGCTGTCTTCTCTTACTGAAGGAATCCTCTTGATCACAATTTGTAAGTTCATTGGCTTTTGTGTATTAAAACCGCTCTAGAAAACCACGCACATGGTACGTAGGAAAAAAAGTTCAACATCCACTAATGTGAGTCCACTGAATTATTCTTTTTCACACACTGTTCTTGTTCACCTCTCAGGTAAGCTTTGGGCTCTTTAGGGGAAGAAATCTGGTTCCATTAATTAGGAACTACCTTGCAGTGTTAAGTGCTGCTGGGGACAATACCAAAACCCAGGTTTAGAGGAAGAATTTAAGTTTCAAAGTGTTGTTTTACTACAAACCACTTCCTTGGGCAGGACATGTGCCAGGATGGAGCTGCCCTGCGGACAGGTTCAATGGGAGTGTTGTTTTCCAACCCCTTGTCCGTGCTTCCTTCAAGAGGTGTGAGTTGGGCTGCCCAGGTACGGCTTACTTCAGGGCTGGTCCTGACCTTCCTCACAGTCGGAAAAATCCATGCCAAGACAGCTGACAAAGCTGTGTCTGGCTTTCAGCTGCCTAAAGCAAACAGACCAGGAGAAACCTGTGGGAAAGTGTAGTTGTTTTCTGAACAGGCTTCAAGGAATGGAGTCTCAAGTTACTGTAATTGAATCTGGTATCTTGCAGTTCTGGGAGGCTTATCAGAGGAGAGAAGGTATAACTGATACAGGGGACTGCAGAACCTGTTTCTGTCGGAGACTTTCCAGGTTTCATTTTGATGGCCTCTTTGTGTTGCTCAAACAGGGCGAAAAAAAATAAAGTAAAAAAAATTTTTACTGATCTTCCTCTGGTGCTTCATGTAATGAAGTGATAAACTGAGCATCAGGATGATGCTCCAGTGATGTGCATCTGCAGGACTTACCATCTGTCAGTGAGTGCTGGTTTTGAGCTCTCCATGTACATCAAGGTGATGAAACAGGTTTAAAAAATTCATTTTAAGGATTTATTTTTAACTGTGCATCCTTGCTTTTTACACCACAGACGTCTCACATAACTAAAATGTTATGAATATTTTTCCTTGTGTTTGAAGAGCTTTAGCGTCAATGCAGAATGAATTTGTGGGATATGGATCATTTAGCATGTGAAATGGCCCTGTTCAGCAAACCCTCTTGAACTTTTATTGCTATTATTGTTACATTATTATTGCTATGATGTTATTACTGTTATCTACTCTTTCTCTGCCTTTATTGAACTCTTAACAGCTCCGGCTGGAGTGAAATGCTCCTCATGGTTGGATTCAGATAAGCCTTCCAAGAGATGGTTCTTTTCCAAATCCTCCCTAGGAGAGACTCCTGCTGTCTGTTAACCTCTTGCCAATTGCTGATCTTCAAATTGACCTGCAGAATAAACGTTAAAACCACTTTCTTTTTTGTTCCAGGAGGAGTCTCGCATCCTCAGGGTGAAGGTGGTTTCCGGCATTGATCTGGCAAAGAAAGACATCTTTGGAGCCAGGTCGGTGTTGTACAGCGCCCGTGGTCCTTGGAACACAATCAGTCTGGCAGGGCAAGGGCTGCAGCCCTGCAGGTGCTGGGTGTGCGTTGGCACAGCTGTTAGCGCAGCTCTGGCTGCTCCTGCCCTCTCCTTCCCACAGCTCTGGGAGCACGGGAAGCAGGTCAAAGCCCAGCCTTGCAGAATCCAACCAGGTAATAGCTGGGAGAGAAGCTGATTCTCAAGGTAAAATGAACCCAAACCCAGTAATTTTCTTTTTCTGAAGGTTAATTCAGGCTTGATGTTTCTGCTCTCTTAAGCCGAAGCATGACAAAGTGCTCTACTGCAAATGTTCCAATCTACTTCAAGGATTTTATCAGTTTGAAATTAGTGGTATCCAATTTTAGCTTTTATTGAAATGACTAATTTCTTTGTGTATAAATGAGCCTCCCTGTGGGTTTTTCCTGTATTTCTTTAATGATGCTTACAAATTGTTCATTAACTTGTGTATCTAGCTTAAAATTACATGAAAGTAGCAATTAAAAGTTTAATCAGCTTTAATATATTTGGTGAAATTTGCAACAAGCATTCCTTTGGTAGCTGTGTGCAGAATATGGTAAGCCAAAGCTTTTTTATTTTCTTCCTCCAAATGTGCTGTTTTGAAGAACATTTTTTGATGCTGACCATAAGCAATGTAACTTTTATCTTTGAAAATGCATAAAGCTAAATCCAAGTGTAATTTGGACTGAATTTATGTGACCCTTAAAATATTTTTAGGAAATTGGTCTTAAGTCAGTAGGATTACCATAAAAGTGAGGAGTTAAGAACATATTTCCTACATGTGTTTTAAAATTTGTGTTATTCTTTCAAATGAATTCATCTACAGTAATTTGAAAACACATTGGTATTGCACAGTTACAGCCCCAGCAGCTCCTGTGTCTCTGCACGGTGGAGCCGTGCAGGGCTTCAGACTGGTGCAGAACAGTTACCGTGTTCCTGCCTAGCTGTGAAAGATTAACTACAAGGCATAAATTGTGTTTTGCATCTCAGTGGGTTGTCCTGACTGTTTTTAAGCAACTTTACCATTATAAAATACTGCCTGTGGGCTTGCAGAGTCTGAAAGCCATTTCTTGCTTGATTAAATCCAAGGAAAGTCTCTTACCTGTGTAGAACACTAGAGAAACTTGTACTTTTCTTCTAAAGATCATAGCAGTAAAGAAATCTCAATGCTCTTGAGTTTGCTTTTTTGGGGGTCTTTTTGACTTAGGAAATAATTTTAATAGTAGGTAAGGATATCTAAGGACACTCATGGGAAACCACCCTGCTCTCCACAGCACCTTGACAGGAAAGTGCTGCCAGGTGCAGGTCAGGCTCTGCTCCTGGGGAACAAGGGACGGGACAAGAGCAAAGGGCCTCGAGCTGTGCCGGAGAAAGTTTAATTTGGATATTAGGGGAAATACCTGTCGCAAAAGAGCTGTCCAGCCCTGGCGCAACTGCCCTGGGCATTGGTGGAGTCCCCATCCCTGGAGGGATTTAAAAGTTGTTTAGATGTGTGTGGCACTTGGGGATGTGGATTTGTGCTGGACTCAATGATCTTAGAGGGTTTTTCCAACCTCTTAGCTTCCTATGATTCTCCTAAGATTTCAGAAATTTATGGAATTATGGTTGCAATGATGCAAAGTAACTAGAAGGTAGAGTTGAATAGTAACTGTGAGCACCCAGAGGTGATAGTTAAATGTGGGGAATGTCATCTGCATAGGTGCAGAGGCTGGTTAGTGTAGATGGTAAGTGGGAGTTTATAACGTGCTTTATATTTTGCCCTGTAAAATTATGAGTCTGTGATACGTACTGATGGCTAACAGATACTGCAGTCTGTGTATTTAGTATCAGCTTGCATGTGTGAATGTTTGACATTTATTTCCTCTTCATTCCATTACAACTTCTTAGTTCAGGTGTCTTAATAAGTTTCACACAAGAATCCAAGTACTGGCTGAACTCAGACACTGTGTGTATCCCATAAATGGGTATATCTGATGGGGTGCCTTAGTTGCTGTGTTTTGCCTTCTAAATAATGAAGTGAATGAAAATTGTGGCTGTCTGAAAGTTGAAAATGCAAAGTGCTTTTCAGTTAAAATTGTGGATGTTTTTCATCAACAGGGAGCTGTGCTTCTAATGACATAAGAGTTTGTTACGGGTTGCCTCTGGGTTTACTGCTTTTATACCTGCTCTTTCCTGAAAAGTCCTTTTCCTGGTTTGATTTCCTGTGCCCAGGATCCATGATGGAGCAGAGGAAGGCAGGCTCCAGGCTGCTGGTGGGATTTGAAGTCATGCTGTATACTCCTGTTGTGACCAAGGCTGCTTGAAATGCAGCTGAATTCTTTAATTCATGTGTCCTGTCACTGTGGTTTGTGGTGGGAGCAGGGCACATGTGGCTGTGGCTTTGCGGATGACAAAGATGGCAGATGTTTACCTTGTAGCTATTCTTTTAAGTCCACTATTACTATTTCTAGTCCACTTCCAGTTAACGGTATATCTGGTTTTAACTCCTGGAAAAACTGTGGTGATAGCTGTGCCCCTGGAGCCATCCCCTCTGGCACAGTACTGCCTTGGAACTGGGTTGGATAACAGCCTGTTCCCCTTCTCGTACCTATGGCTCCTCTGAAAAGCAGAGACAAATCCATTGAATGGAGTTGCTTTCATAAATTTGTCAAACCATTTAAAATAATAATCTGACTGGCGAATGCCTGTTCAAATGACCTGTCTGTTCAGCACTTGCACATATGCCAGAGGGAGAGTGCTGTGTGCGTCCCAGCTGAGGGAAGCCCCAGAGGTGGAGCAGAGCTGTGACCGAATTCCCAGAGCCACTTGACTAGATGGCAGTTGCTCAAGTAGGAGAGAGTTCATACTCTGTTGTTGCTTTTTCCTTTTTCTAGTTGATTTGCAGTGGAAGTTTTCCCAGTGTAGTGGAAATGAACATGCTATTAACAGAGTGTGGGAAAGGGAAAGAAACCAGCAGAGAGCTTCCTGTGATCCAACCTGAGCTGGATGTGGGAATGCAGAAGTGTCATCTGCATTGCTCAGCAAGCACATATGGCTCGTGCTTTGCCTGTGGAATTAGTGTGCCCTCATGAAAGCCGTGGGGCACAGGGAGCAGCCATGGGCGGGTGTTGAGATGAACTCAGGCGCTGCTGGGTGCAGAGCAGTTGTGTGCTGCACCTACCTGGGAAGGATGGGAATGGCACCCCACAGGCAGAGCATGTGGTTTTCTGAAAGTGGCTATTGTCAGTGGCAGTGCACCCCAGGGCACATGATGGGCAGTCCCAGGAATGGCACAAGCCAGAGCTGTCTGCTTCCCACAAGAAAAATGCTTTGGGCTTACCTGAAGGAAGCCCTCAAAGGGACAGCGAGACAAGGACTTGTCTGAAGTGTGTGGCCAGTGTAGGAGAGAGTGATGGGATAGGAAGAGATGAAAGGCTGCTCAGTAGAAATATGCTGGATAACCGATAGTTTTATTTGTGACGCCGTCATAGTGATGCTCATACAGGCGTGTGAAATGAATATTGGGCTGCCAGATTGGGCACAGAGTATCAGTGTATCCATTACATTGCTGTAGTGTTCGACCTCACGTGGGGCACCAGAGGGCACCAGAGAGTTTCCGCAGCTTCCAGCACGAACAGGTACCCGATGGCTTCCTAGCAGATTAGGTTTACGGGCTTTTCACCAAAATTTGCAGGGTTTTACCCATTGCTACGTTATGTTCTTTACGATGTATTGGGTATATATTTCAGGAGCTGTAAATGGAGAAATGCTGCTTATTCGAGGATGTGTTCTTCCTACTGAGTAAGAAGACTTGGTAGTAATTCCTGATGGTTATAATGTCATAGTGAAAAATAATGGTCATCAGATAATTACTCAACGGAAAAATTTCTTTGTACAGTGTGTAGGCGAAGGTGTTATGAGGGACGCTTGTGTCCACTCAGACTGACAGCTTTGTCTTTTGTCCCAGGTGCTTACTTGCCCCTCTTGCAGCTGTCCAAATCTTCAATAGTTGGTAAAAATCATGTTGGTGTTTTCAGAGGTAATAAATTGTGGGTTATCCCTCTAAATTGAATTTTTTAATGCAGATTTAACCAGGGTGCCATAAATATTTGCTCTTGTTTCTGTCTCAGAAGACTCCCAGGCTGCAGCCATGGTGTTGGGGTGCACAGGCCAGCCCTTGGCTTGCCCTCATTGCGCAGAGCAGTCTGGGGGTGCTGAGGGCAGAGTGTCTTGTTCTGAGAAATAAATAATGCCTTGAACTGTTTTACCCATAGAAGGTAAATTAGAAAATACTTTAATGATACAATCAGGAAATGTAATGCTAAATTTTCAGCTTTGTAGCAAAAGCCCCTAGGTGGGTGACTGAGGTTTGGCTCTCCTTTTCTCTTCTCTGCTCTTCCAAGCAGTATGAAGAGGAATGAAATTCTGGGTTCCTTTGTAAAGAGCCCCTGGAGTAGATTAATGGGAGTGCTTCTCCAGAGCTATTATTTTGTAAATAAATATATAACACTCTAATTGAAAATAAATGTGAGGAAATTGATACAGAAATAGATCAGTAAATAATACAGTGCTATCCAACATAATGTTTTTTTAAAGCCTGTATTGGTATTAAAATGTTGGGCTATTGGTTATGGTTTGTCAGATGCTGTTATTCTGGTAACCTGTAATACCTTTTCACCAGTGCCCATTATTAACACAGCAAGCTGTGTTAATAATGTTAATGCTGTGTTGCAAGTGAATGCTTTATAAATCTATGAAAATTTTATAAGTATCTGCAGAAAGCAGAAATAAAATGAAGCATGAGGCTTATTCAGGAGTCCTGTATTTGAGAGATAATGTCAGCCTATGTGATCCAAGTTGGAAAACTAACCATTATAAAAGATGACTTATTAATTTCAGCAGAAAATATGTAACTATTGACTGTAGGCTGATATGAAACTGTCCTATGGGGAAATCACTCATCCCTGCCACTGTTATCCCTACTACTTTCTTAGCCAGAAGGAGCAGTCTGGTAAAGTGGAAAAGTGTGTGGTTAATCTCATCAAAACCTCATTGCAGCAATGAGTAGTAGCACACCGGAACAAAACTGAACTCCCCCTCCAAGCCTGTTTGATAGTGTTCATGGAGCTGTTGGTGATTCCTGAGTGCACCCTCCCTGTGTGATCAGAGGGCAGCTGCCAGGTGTGTCACAGGCAGAGCCACAGAGCTGTGGCAGGCTGCCGCTGACCTCTGCACACACAACCTTTGCTTAAATCCATCTCACTGAGCACATTCTGATGACAAATCACCGGCTTGGCAACCGAGAACTTACTCTTAGGTGATGACCCATGGCAAATCTCCTGGCATCTCTAAATTAAGGAAGAATTTTCTTCGTTTGATTTGGTTTTGCCTTGGGAGCAGCCCCTATCCCTGTCACCCTCACTCTGCTCCACCCCCACGTGCTGCCCTGTGCCAGTCCCATATGCTGGACCACTTCAGTTCCCTCAACCAGGAGGTGGCAAATATGGGAGAAGGCCACTTGTTATTAAGTTTAGTTGACAGAGTTGTGGTGACATCTGACAAGTGTCAGAGCTGACACAAACTGTAGTTTCTATCAGTGTGGCTTGGAGAACAGAACATGTATTCAGTGCAAAAGTGACTTAGTACAGGTGGAAAATGCTGTGTAGTACTAATAATCTCCAAAAAGTGGGTTTTCGATGTGTTGAGTGCCCATGCCAAGGTGCTGACATGGTGCTGTGAGGACCCTGAGGGTGCCCAGGGTCAATTCCCACCAATTTGAGGGTGGTTCTCACCAATTGGTAGCCGTCAGCACCAGATGAGGGCAGGGCAAGCTGGGCACCTCAGGAAGGGCTCCTGGAAGGGCTGGATAGGCAGGGAGTGAGGGCAGAAGTGGAAGATACAGCCCCATGAGCATCCTGGTCGGAGAACCAGCATCGAAAGTGGCTGTCTGGGGATTTGGGGTCTGGTTTTTCGTTTCCTTTCAGTGCTGTGGTCGCTGGGAGTGACAGGGAGCAACCCGCAGCTTCCACAGGTGTGGAGATATAGGATTGATGCTATGGAATAGTCTGGCACCCTGGAAATAGGAGCCTGAGGAAAGTCAGCAAGGAGATTAATCATTCAGCCTTCAGAACAAGGCTGCACGCAGCGTGAAATGAACTGAGATGAAACAAAGACTGTGGGCAGGCATCGTGTGTGAGGGGGCAGAGGCAGGTGGGACGGTGGCTGTGCCCTGAAGGGAGGACAGGCAGCTGACTCTTTGTAACAGCCTTGGGAACAGAACAGCAGGTTTAATGTCAGCGTTTTTTATAGAGGGGAGGTGGGTCAGCTGCTGCTGGCTGAGGGAAGCAAGGTGGTCCGAGATGTGGGGCTGAGGGAAGGACCATCCCAATCCAGGTGTCCCTGGGCTCTGTTACACTGATTTTCATTGGCCTGGTAGTCAGTGTTGTACTCACAGTCATTTAGTAGTACTTTATTTTTAATTAAGCAGGTTTCCAGCGGCACCCACAAGTGCTGAGTTTTGGGAACTTCTGGCAGCTTACGGTTCCTATCTGCCCTAGATGTGGAAAGAAAATTTAATTAAACTGCAGTCTCAGGAACTATCTCATGATAGGAAATGCATGTTGTCTTGAAGCTATAGCTGTGCCTGCACCAGGAGATTAAAAATAAAAATGTTCAGATCAGGGATCAGTTGTGAGCATCCCTTCCTCAGGGCTTTCTCTCAGAAATTCAGGAGACATGTATTCCAAACAGAAGTACAGCCTTATCTCAGACTGCTGGGTGGAATGCTGCATTCCTGAGGAGGAACAAATGAAATTGTGTTTCTGTCCACAAGCACATGATATCCATCTCCTTTGACATCCTGGTGTTGCCACCTCTCTCAGAAGTGTCAGTTAAAGGTTGGCTCTCTGAGGGTCATAGCTCAGGGAATACACCCAGGAAATCACAGCCCTTGCCAGGTTCAGGAAAGAAAGTAGCGACATAAAATATTTCAAGGAGAAGCAACAGATTTAGACATTTACGTGGTAGCCAGGGGAGACAAATATGTTTGGGTTGTGTCACAGTTTCCACCCACTACTGACAGTGGATGCCAGGTGTTTTCTGCGAGGTGTTTGTGTAACTCTTCAGTCAATGGCTGGCACAGTAACTGCTGGAGAATTTAATTCGTTAAACCCAGCCCTCATTCCAAGTTCCCCTCCTGTGGTAGAGGTCAATGGTTCAGATCTCTTAGTGGCAGGGCTTTTTTTGAAAGCCAGAATTTGCTATGTACCCCAAGTACACAAGAGAGTAAGAAACTTTTCCTTCTGCTGCTTTCCTTGAAATTTAAACATAATGGAAATGTCTTTTGCCTTGTGGATTTTTGCTTTATATCTCCAACTGTATTCTCTCTGCCTGTTAAAAGCCAAGGCTTGAAAGATGTTGTTATGTGTTGTGCAATGTAAATAATTAAATTATTCATTGTTTACTGTATTTTTGAGTAATTTGTGGTTATATTCAATATGCTACATTGGGATCACCCCAAACTTACTAGCAGTAGTTTGTCTTGGTTGAGCATCTTGAATGTTTTATGTGATTTCACATGCTAATGATCCAGCCTACACCATGCTCCTGTGGAATGAAAAATACAGTGATTTGTTTGACACTAAGGAACGGTGTGTCCAGTCAGACAAACAGTTTCAGCTCTGTATATCCTTAAATTGAGGCTATCATACAGAGAGGACACTGCTGGGAAGGAAAAGAATTTGAGTTCTTTATTTCCTTTCTTTAACTGAAAATAGATCTGGTGCATTAGCTGAGAGCAGGTTGAAGATAAGAGCAATGGATCAGGACAGAAAGTCTGCAGGGGACTATTCACTGCTGGTATTAAGTTCCTGAACACTGTTTTTATTCTGGTTTGTGGGTTGGTTTGGTTTTTTTTTTTCATTTTGCCTGTTTGGTATTTGACTTGATGTTATACAAACTTTCTGTGGCTGGTTATAAGACGTCTCTTCTGTTGGTACTGCTGAAATACACCTTTCTGGTTAGAAACTGACACTGGATTCTGAGACCATCAATATGTAGGAGTTTTCTGAAACTGAAATCCAGTTTTTAGTTTCTGGAAATAGACGTAACATCACTGGTTTTACTGATAGTTATCTGAGTTCATCAGCTGACGTTTGTTTAGTTCATTTTGTGAACACTGAGAATGACGCAATGTGAAACACCATTGCTGCTCCTGCAGGGTATTTACTGGTGCACTTGGCATGATGTTTTCTGTGGTTTTCAATGTTTTCAGTGACAAATTGAAAGACTTAGCATTTTAAGCTATCTCATTGGAAGTTAGAGTTATTTGGGATCTGTCTAAGGCTCAGTTTCATTAGGTGAGTCTTCATTTGCCTTTTCCATGTGGCTTCATCATCCATAAGACTTAGAGGTTTGCAAAGATAGATACTGATGCAAGAGGGACTATCAGACCTCTCTCTTTTTGGAAGTCAGTAGAACTTAACCAGTTTCTGTTGCTTTTAGGGTGGATGTTCCCAGTGATCTGAAAGCACTCCAGGTCTCTCCTGGGAAGCACTAGCCAGGCTGTGAGCTGAAGCACAGCGTGCTGTGTGTCCCTCAAGCCTGTGCCAGCCCTGGGGATGAAGGCAGCCAAGCTGCCTGCACATCTTTGGGCTTTGTGGCAACACTTTGCACTTCAGGACTTTAGTAGGATACAGGTTTGAATGGTGCTGAAAAAGTGGAGGAATCACTTTGAAACCTTTTTGTTCTTGGTAAACACTTCCTATAGGAAGGGGATGAAATACCTGGAAAAATAGTCTTCCTTCCTGCCTGTGAGGGTATTATTTCCTTACTGGCCTGTTGCACAATAAGGATCACTAAATATATTTAGATGAAAGATTGCCAGCTCCTTGTTTTGCACAGAAAACCTCATGCTTAGCAGACTTTCCTGAGTTAGCTTATCTTTTCAGCCTGAATTCAGGATTTTTTAGATCAGAGGCTGCTGGAAGTCTGTCCTTCACCGTGGTCTCTACCAGCTTATTCAGCCTTGTACTAGCAACATGGTAATGTGCTTCTCAAGGGTTTGGTTTTACCTAAGTAACTGGAGGTTAACATGAGACTTCAGGCAAGCAGATTCAAAAGGTTTTGATGTAATTAGCTCATTACTCTTATTAAGCACATGGCCAATTCTGTCCCTTTTGAACCTGGCTAATTCCTTAACCGCAGTGAATTTCACAGACTTCTTATAGATTTCCTTTGCTTTCTGCCTTTTTCTGTTGTTGAATGCCATTCTGCTGCTGTGCTTGCCTGCAGCAGCTGAGGACACGGCTCTGCATCCGTGGGCGGGCAAACAGCTCAGTGTGAGCCAGGCTTTCTGGGAAGGGGATGACAAGTTACACCTGCTAAATCCATGCTGCCGAGCCCTGCTTAGACCGCTCTTGCCTCTGCTGAGCACAGAACCTGGCAAAAGTCACCGAGAGCTCTGCAGTTGAGGCCTGTGCAAGGCTCCCCTTGGTGTGTACAAGCACTTGTGGGGCACTGTGGTGAGCGGGATAAGGACCTGGCTTGGGATTATGGCAGCCTGGGCTGAAGGAAGGAGGGAAGGCTGACCCAGGTTTAATCCACATTCACTTCTCTGCCTGTTTCATCTCTGCAGTGCAAGGTATGTGCTTGCTGGCAGAGCAGGGGACAGCATGGGGACAGGGGCAGGTGGGTGATAGGTGAGCTCCAGCAGCAGTGCTCAGTTACATCCTTCAAACTGCCTCAGGAATTGGGGCCTCTTTGTATGCCAGGCTGGATAAGCCTGTTCCCAAGCACAGTGCCTGTGTGTAGCATTCATGGGTAGGGATGCTGCCTGGAATTCCTGTGCTGAGCTTTTCTGTTCCAAAAGCCAGGTGTCATGGAGTTTTCTCTCTCTTTCCCCACCCCCACTGGATTTTGGAACTTGGTAAGATATTTTGGGAGTGTGAAATGGCATAGGAAGATCTATGCATACATCAGCCCCTCAGCTCCAGGGGCTGATGTATGCATATTCTGTTAGAGCATTTATTTAACCTTTGCAAAAGAAATGGCCTTAGGGAGGAAAAAACCCCATATTTACACTTCCATCTGTTTTGGAAGATTAAAATATTCTTTATGCTCTGGGAGATTTCCGAGAGAGCACAAATACAAAAGGAATCTGTCTTGTTACCCTTTATTAGAACACAGCGTGGTAAAGGAAGGTGGAGACACTGGAGGTGGAGTTTGAGGTATATATAATTTTTAACTCCTTTTTTCACCCGCAGGCACTTCTTAGCAGCTGTCTGTGGTGCGCGTCATTATCTCTAGCAGCTCTTTGGTATAGCCTTGCTACATTTCTTGTAGACTCAGATGAGGTGTGAACCTTTCTTTGGAAAATAAACTAGAAGGGAAATGGGAGGTCTATAAAATTACTCTGCAATTTGGTATGGAGAAGTGAGATTTTGGGATGCTTAGGCACAATGGATTGCAAGTTTGGCTTTGCAATGAAGGGCAAGGTAAGGTTTTATTTTCTTTTCTTTTCAGAAGCTGATGTTCCTTTATCTTTGTGTGACTGGACACTTCGTGCTTTGGTTTAGTCACAGGACATGAGATTTGTATGACAGTGAGGTAAAAATCTTCTTTCTCCTTGAGAAAAACTCCTAGTGGTTATTACTTGGCACAGACAGAAAGATGAAACCCAGAAGCCTCATGCTAAAATAAAAGTAGGGAGAAAACACAGTCAGTATGCTCTGGAGCATTCTTTGTAGTTAATGGCTGTGTAGTCTTACTGTACTTCTCCCTTCTTGCAGTGCAGGAGTGGGAAAAGTCACAGGGGGAATGGTTATTGGGATAAAATGGTAGTGACTGTAAGAGATTCTGCTTTAGACAATTGTTTTTACTGCTCTCTATAAAACTTGGTTAAGAAGTATCTCATTCTAATCTTCTTTAATGATGCATATTTTGGGCTTTGTTTCTTTTTGCATGTGAAAGTGACCGAGCAAAACATTGGGATTTTAAAAAATTCTTGAAACTTTTTAAGCTCCACTAAGTGCATGCACAAACAGGGTTTCTCTAAGTGTGTTTAAATGATTCTGAAAATCATTTTCAAGTTCACGGAATTACCTCTCGCCAAGCATAACCCACTTTTACAGCCCTGATGTTAACTGCTGTCCATGGGGCTCCCATAATTTTGTGGAAACTCCTTGAGATGAATGTTTTTGAAGATGGTGTGTGTTACTGATCTGAATTTGTAAGTGATGTTTTTGAAGGCAGGTTGTCTGTAAAAGCACATTTCCAGACTGCAGTCTGTGGATTTACCAGAGTGTCCCTCCATGTGGAGCAGGTTGGTTCCCGCAGCGCTGAGCTGCTGTGGGCACCTGGACACACCTGCCTCTGTACCTGCCTGCAGGTGGAGGGATCCCCAAACGAGGCAGAGCCAGAGCCCTCAGCCATCCCAGGTTTGTGGGGAGGAGGTGACCTGAGGTCTTCCACTGTTCTTGACAGAAATCCAAAGTTGGTAATTTTAGGCAGTGTTGAAACATTCGACTTCACTGACCCAGAACACAGGGAGGCACATGCATTAAGGGGCTCGATAAAGATGTTCTTCTATGTATACTTGCACTGAGGAGAGTGCAGGTAGGTTGGATGGGGTGAGGGTCAGGGAAAATAGGATGGATGAATATTAATGCATGGATGGATGGATAGATGAATATTAAGTGATAACCAAACAGGGGTCCCTTCAAGACCAGGGAAGGAATCAAATTGGCATGTGGCTTCTAGGAAAAGGCTTCTCTGCCCTCATGTTGGACTGTGCCGGTATTTCTGTAGCCAGAATTACAGAAGCTGTTGATCAATTCTTTCATGTACATGGGACAGAGGCAGAAAAGGGGCAGCAAAAAGGGAAAGGGTCTGTGTCTCTTACAAAAGCAAAATTAACTTGGGCAAGATTGTTCCAAAGGATGCCAGCCAGGCTATTTTGAAATGCAAAGTTTGACTGCATGTGACAAGCCTGGCATTTATGCACTTGCATAACAAGTGTTACTAAATTTTACATGTGGGGAGGCGGTTTCAGGTTTTAAAATAAAGATAGAGCCACGTAGGCCTTAGTAGTTCTATTGTTCTTTCACATGTGCCTGTGCTCTCCACCCCCTTCTTCTGGAGCTTAAAATAAGTAAGTAATACGTCATGTCACTGGCAGAAGCTGGTTTGAGACTTGCTTTCAAAACAGTTTCAAAAGTATAGAGCAAATGCAATTCCAGACTCAAGTGAACAAATAGGAAACTATTCATGACCCTCAGTTTCACACTGCTCCAAAATAATGTCATTTTTAAAGGAGGCTGATTTTCTTTGAGATTTTTCAGTGGGATTTTTAAGTCATCAGTGCTTTTTTTGTCCTCCAGAAGAGCTGGAAGCTTGTCTTTCCATGCTGAGGTTCAAACGAAAGATGACAATTATATATCTGCAATTGCCTGAGCTTTAAGAAAATACCAAATACTGCAAATTGGCAAAACCATGGTAAATATCTGGATATCTGAGGGATTCCAGAGGTCAGGAAAAGGATTTCCTAAGACCTCAGATTGTTTGGCTGGCTGTTGTTCTACCAAACTCTTTGTACTAACTTGTTATTATGATTAACATAGCTTTCATTATTATCATCATTTTCTTAGGATTCCCATTTATTCTCCAGAGAACTGTTATCAGCTTAAAGGTTCTCCTGATCTCAACAGGCGCTGATGTTCTCTTTAGTTTTTGGCCAATCATTTGGAATAGATGAGATTTAGCGCTTTTAATAATTTTTGATTTTGTAATGAGGGGCATTATAGACAGATGTTCCACAAATCAACTCTTCTTCATCTCCAGTCACTGGTATGGCAATGACTGAGCTTGTTTCTCTTTTAAACACTACTTGGTCCTTTCAATGCTTGATAATGCATATGAATAAATTCACTGACTTCTCCTATGTGATGGTATTATCAAGTGTAAGAAATGTAAAGCGTTAAATACTGTACCTTTCAGACTGAGTATAGCTGTGCCTTCACTGCACATGGAGTGGGTTTTAACTGCCTTTTAATATGTTACTGCATTTTATTATGTGTGCATTGAGGTTGGCACTATCTGAATAGAAGGAGCCCTATAGTGGGTAAAAGAAACTTGTATCTCCCCTCTCCAGTAAGCCTTCACTACAAAACCAGCTTCTCTTTCACTGAGGAATACCCTCACAGGCAGAGGATGTTAGGAAATTCCTCTTCCCCTAAATGTAGCTTTATTATGTCCTGCTGCTACAGTTGGGTCACCTCTTGGGCACGCTGACCTTGCTGCATTGGGCAGCTCTCTGTTGTGTCTCTGTGTTGGTGTTCCTGTGGATGCAATCCTGAGTGCTGCCAGTGTAATTTTGGGCCTGGGCCATCTGTAGTGTTCTCAGGCTCCAGGACTGTGGTTCATTTTCTATATCTGTTTTCTGGTATTGCAGACACTTGGATATTTCCTGCATTAACAGCTTCCCAGCAATCCGTGGCTGTCAATTTGTCATGCCGCAGGTTTCATTAAGATGGCATTTTGACACTTGTACTGGTGTAAAAATTCACGTAGAGAAGGTTTTCTACTTGCAGTTTTCTATTTTGTGACATTTCTACATTAAGTCCTTTATCGTCTTCCCAAGGCAAACCCAGTACTTTCCTCAAAGCGACCTCTGCAGCGGGTTCTCCAAGCAAAGTGCAGAACTGTTAATTCTGTATGTCAGATACATGATGTCATCCATGTGAGTGGAAGGGCTTCATTCTGCTCATCCAGTGTCATGCTCCTAGGCTTTTCCAGCATCCCCTTTTAAATCCTGATGCAAATGAGCATTTCAGGGCAGAGACTGACATTCACAAGGAACTGTAGGATGAGCTGCTTTATTTCCCACTTGTTTTTAGAGTGCAAGGAAAGTACTCATGCACCACTTGGAACAGTGCTTTCCAGGAGTGCCATAAGGGGGTTTATAGTGCTTTCTTGAGGAATGGGTGTGTTTGCCTGAGGAAAGTCAAGATAGCAATATTCCATTTTAATTCCTGTCTCACTTCCTTTTAATCAGTTGATTTCAGGGTGAGAATATCTGGCAGGTATAACTCTATGTTGATCAAAGTCTGCTTTCTGTGCTCAGGAGTTAGAATTGTAGAACCATAGACTATGTTGAGTTGGAAAGGACCCCTCAGGATCAAGTCCCAACTCCTGGCCCTGCAAAGGACACGCCAAGAATCTCACCATGTGCCTGAGGGCATTGTCCAAACTCGCCTGCTTGGTTTGTTGGGAATTTTTTGTGCTCTCAGCAAATGTCTCATTTGTGTCTTCTGTCATCTAAATCATCAGGATTTCCTTTCTTTAACACATCTGCGGACACTGCTGTGAGGTAGAAATCTGGTATTTTACTGCTTGTCTTTGTGTCTGTTTCATTCCAATTTGTGGATAGATTTTTTTCAGTGACTTTTAACACACCAGATGCTGTATTTCATTCTTCCACAAGTTTTCCTCAATCTTATTGATTTTCATGGTTTTGTCTAAGATTATAGTGTCTGTTCTCTGGGATCCCAGTTATTTTGTTTTGCTGCTGTAGTTATGTTCTTAATGGGGGTTCTGCCTTCCTCTATTCTTTGCCCATTCTCTAATTTCTTCACCAGTTTGCTCAGTTACAATGTCTGCTCCCCAGTAAGTCTCAGCCAGTCTGTCTTATTTTCCTCTGTAGCTTGTTTCGTTTTCCTGGTAGCTGTATGGATCCCGGGAGTGCCTGTGGTGTTACCTGTGGAGCAGATGGCACACTGGGATCCAAACAACTGGGGCTGTACAAACCCCTGGGTTTCACCTGGAGATGCTCAATAAATGGCACTTGCAAATTAGACTGCTTATTTAGTTGTTGGAATCTGAGCTTCATTCTAAGTAATAAGTTTCCTAAAAGCTTGATGATGTTTCCTATATATTGACCTCAAAACACAAGAATTGTAATACTAGTAAGGTGCATTCTAATCTCTAAGAGCTTCTGTAACTGCAGTGTGAAGAATTGTCGGACTATATTGATGAATTCTGTGTTCCCCAAAGCCTGTTGGGGCTGGGAAGGGACCTCTGTGTTCCGCATGGTCCATTGTCCAGTCTGATTCACTCTGTCCTGCTTTTAGAGCAGGCAGAGATGTCTGTAGTCTGTTCAGTGAAGGCAAAATTTCCTCACTGAAATTTGTAATAAACTTAATTATTCTCTTGTTTTTGAAAACAGAAATATATTTTAAAAATAGTCTGTGCCACTTTCACAGTTTTCATTTTCTGTAGGCAGAAGATTCAACCAGGGTATTTTAGCACTAAAAAATTGTAGTATTTCTAAGCATTTCTGAAAACAACAGAAATATGGATTGATAACATGAATCTGGGAGGATACCTGTCAATATTAGACAGCATGGTACAGCAAGCAATTGAAAGCAGCATCAGCATTTCTTTATAATCACAGTGATGCTTTGCTTTCTTCTAAACCTTGGTGCTTAATGTTGAACTTAATTGCAGTGTAAGTAGATGCATTTATTTGCTTCTACTGATAGAAATAATCAATCCAACAAGATACCTTGTTTATTCTTGTGTCCACGTTTGTGGCATTTTATACTCCAAGTACATGGAACATCCAGTATAATGAACAGGCAAGCACTGATTCTGTAGTGATACTGTCACAAAATAGTTTCTTACATTTAAAAAGCATCAGAGAGCATCTGAAGGGCTTGGTTGGTAATCTGAGTGTCTGGTGGTATTGTGAATATCTGTTGTATTGATGCTTTCAAGAAACTTTGGGTCAGCATCCTGCTGAGCCTGCTGCAGCCTGGAGAGGGAAGCACTAGAGCAGGTCAGGGTCCTGGTTTTAGTCATGCACCCATTTCTTCCCTTCAGGGAGGCTCTGCTTCAGTTTCACTTCCTGACATTGTACCTGTGTGCAGTTCATCTGTTTGTGCAGGATGCTGTTTCTCCCAGTTTAGAGCGCAGAACCATGGAATGGTTTGCCTTGGAAGGGGCCTTAAAGACCATCCAATTCCATCCTCTGACGTGGGCAGGAGCACCTTCCACTAGAGCAGGTTGCTCTCTGCTGTGTCTGAATCATTGTCAATAATGTGCAACTGGGTTTTATGGTTCAAAACAATTATAACCACTGCTGTTGCACTTCCTGTTAGCCTCCAGGGGTTAGTTACAGCCAGTCTCTTCCAAACCCTGGGGCTCCCACTTTTCTGACTGGTTTTAATGGAGTGCCACAGGTATGCTCATGGGCAGGAGCTGTGTAGAAGCCAGCAGGGACAGAGCTGCAGGGAAGTGATCTCTGCAGTGTTTAACTGAGCACATTCAAACACTCATTTTCAATGTGTCAGTAGCTTACAAAGTTCTGAGCTTTCACTGAAGACCATTCCACTAGAAATATTTGGAGGTGCTGTTGTTATGAAGTTAAATGACAAATTCCTTCTGAAATGCTCTTTGGCTGTACAGTTATAGGATATTAAATCTGACATCTTCTTTTACAGTGACCCATATGTGAAACTTTCCTTGTATGTAGCCGATGAGAACAGAGAACTTGCTCTTGTGCAGACAAAAACTATTAAAAAGGTATGTATAGACTCTTCTTAATTCCATGGGTTTGGAAAGATTAAGAACACTGGAAGACAGTTGTATAACAGAATGCAGCACCAATTAAAATTGTTACATACATGTATAGTAACTGGATAATGTGGTTTTTCTCCAGACCAAAATCAGAGAACAAGTGCCTGCAACCTCAACGTGCCTGGCCTGGAGAGAGCACCTAATGTGTTGCATATTGTTACCTAAAGCTTGGCTTATCAAATCCCACTGTGTCATTCACAGGTTCTTTTATCAAAGTAATATTTCCTTGAAAGACACAGTTGAAATAAAGGACTGAGAAATTCTGCTTTAATTATAATTTGTCTGACTTTTAGCAAAAACAGTCATTCTTTAATATTTCTGTTTAAAAATTCAATTTTCAAAATATTTTCCTACTATGGGAATTTAAAACAGCCAGATGACAGAAGATATGCTATAAGAAAAGCCTGGGAATGCTTACATTTTTAATTAGAACCAAAAATGAGTTTTATTTAATTTCCTAATTTCAGTCCACACAAACAAAATTCCACCAGGAGGTATTTGTCATTATCAGGACCCTAAGATTTTGTAAGGATATGTATATATTTTTAATTTGCCGGTATTGGTGGCAGTGAGGAAAAAAGTCACAACCTGTATGAAAAGTAAGGGGAAATAATGAGTTGTCATTTTTTATGGAGGTATTTAGAATCAGCAGTGGTTCAGTTGAAATCATTGCTGCAAAACAGAATAATGAAGAGAATTTTGTTGATGAAAACACAAACTAGAATGATGTGGTTCTAAAATCAGGACATTAGGTGTCACGAGAAAACCACTGGAAACCACGAGAAACCAGTGGAATCCTGGAGGTGTGGAAGTTCCAAGTGGAACTTGTAACAGAACCAGGGCATGTTTGATGTGGAAAAGGAATTTTTTAAAGATTTCCTGGTTAGCAGTTGGTGGTTGTTCCAATCCTGGAACTGCCTCTACCTTTTTTCACTGTTTCTTGCCACTGTGACTGAAAGCCTGGACATTCTCAGTCATTTCTGTTATAGTGGTATTGACTCATGGGTTGGAATGTTCTAGTTGGTAATTTCTGGTTTGAATTGTTAAATTTCATCTGTGCAATTTGCAGTCCTCTTTCTATTTTGTAAATAGCAAACATTATTAGTGCATCTTGATTTTGAGTTAAAATTATTAATAAAAAAATACTGAGCACAATCAATCTGATGAGTGACTGACTGGCACTTACCTCCTTCAGCTCTGTAACTGTGTCTAACCCTTCACAAATTTCTCTTTTTCTCCTCATTTTTCTCCTCATTTTTGTGTTCCTCAGTTGAATGGGTAACAATATTGGCACAAGTGCCTTTGGGAAAGCAGAAGGGACTGTGCAGTGTCCCCTTTTTGTTCTCCTTTTCCATGACCTGTGCTGTTCTCTCCATATTCTACTGCACAGCTGGACTGGGCCTCGGAAATGCTGCCTTACAGCCAAAGGGATTAAATGCACATTGTTTTTGTTACTCTGAAAAACATAAAGTTCCCAGAAGAATGTCAGTGTCATGTGGCTTGACCTACCTGCATTGAATTTCTTAGGCTTTTTGTTTCCATTTACCTCCCTCCACAGTTACTCCAGCTGTAAGGTTTGATTAATGCCTTGTGCTTCCTTTTGGAGCTGTGTTTGGAATGCCCTGCTGGAAAGGCTCTCTGAGGTAGGGAAAGCTGGATGTGCGGCTTGCTGGCTTCTGATCCTATAACATGGTCAGTGTGTTCTTTAAATTCCTGCTGGAATTTAAAAGTGTGGATGAAGATTATCCGGTTTCTTCAATTTCTTCACCATGACTGCGCTGAGCTCTGAAGACTTCTACCTTTCCCACATGGAATATTAAACATAATTTTCTGCCTCCAAGAATGCTTAGTCTCCCCATGGAGCTCCAGTGCTCAGGAGCATCATTTCTCTCCATGTTCTCAGTTTCTCTGTAGGGTTGAAAATCCTTTTCAAATACCTGAGGAAGATCTAGCTCTGCTTGACTCCTGGAAGTCCTTTATCTGTGCAGTACTTGCCCTTTTTAGGATGTAGCTTTTCTTGAGGACGAGTTTCTGTTATTGTTTCCCTGCTCATGTGCTGTATGGAGCTATTGCTGCATTTCCTTCTCCTTTGCTGGGACTCAAGTGGTTGTACTTTCTGACTTGGCCCACTAAGAGTGGGACTTGTAAAGGTGGAAGAAATTTCTGTGAGTTACTAGGCATTTGCCAAAGACTGTGCTGCCTTGTCTGTTAGATTTCCCTGAACTCTGTGTTTGTGGTTAAGCAACATTTGGAATTGATGGGTTATCAATGGGCAGTAGTGTCCTCAAATTTGGTGTTAACCCAGTTCTTTGTTTGGTAAATTGCATGGACCCCCTTTTGCCAACAACAGTAGCATTTGATGAGTACAAGTGTTTAAAATGTAACCTTGTTTTTCTTACTGCTTCATTTTAATTTATTTTTTACTGAATACATTT
Source organism: Entomyzon cyanotis (assembly GCA_024500445.1). Lineage (NCBI taxonomy): Eukaryota > Metazoa > Chordata > Aves > Passeriformes > Meliphagidae > Entomyzon > Entomyzon cyanotis. The sequence continues at coordinate 16,970 of JAKEPQ010000804.1, read as the reverse complement.
GTGTTTCTTCAGGGAAAGAAGCTGAAAGCTTCTCTGTGCCCGCAACCCCATCCTACCCTTCCCCTCATTCATCCACCTGCCCTTTACAGAGGTCTTTTCTTTCTGGAAGTATTTTGTGCTCTGCCATGAGGTCCTGTATTCCCAGTTTGTAGTGAGATGCAGTATAGTCCCCCTGTGTCCTGCACATGAGGAATCTATTGGAGCGATAGCAAGGAGTAAGATAAACAGCCAAGATTCCCCTTCTCTGCTAGAACAGAATTGTGGTGGGTGTAGAGCCAATTTTTCCTGTCAGCTCTGCTGGTAAATCTCTGCTGTGTGACAGCATGAGGGAATGATTTGGCATGAGCACAAAAACATTGGACATATTGTCCAATTGTTTTTATACTTACCCAAGCTTGAATTGCCCAAATTACTGTTTGTAGTTCTCCTCTCTTTCTTTATCAATTTATTATGTCATGCTTGAGATCCCTTCAGCTTGCAATCTGTATGCACATTTTTTCTGTGCATTTCAGTCAGGTTGTTAAAACAAAATTAAAATCCTTGGGCTGGGAGGAGATTAGGGAGAATATCGTACCTATTCCAAGGAAATAACATTTTCTTTTGTTCTTTTTATTATTTTCCTGTTTAATTCATACTATAAATCTGAGCCTATTTTTGTAGCCTTAAAGTTACCATTGTGTTTAAAAAACACCTTTTTTTTTTCATCTGGGTTTAAATGAATCTGGAGAACAAAATGTCTTCAGGTTTTATTTCTATAGGTTCTCAATGATTTGTCTTTTAATCATCAAATTCTATTTATATGTAACATCTATTTTAGGATCATCTGACTCAAATGTCCTCCCATGTTTGGTTTACTCAGTAGAGAGTTTCTAGATGGCAATGTATTTTTTCAATTTTTTTTATTACATGCTTTTTTCCTCTCTTTTTTTTTTCCCTAGAAAACTGTCACTTGCATGTGTGTTTTTATGATTGCAAAGCAGAAAACCTAAAGAAACTTCAGTATGTAAATACTTGTTATTTCTTTTACAGACATTGAACCCAAAATGGAATGAAGAATTTTATTTTAGAGTAAGTTTCTCTTTATTTGCAGTCATTATGCACAGTTAGGACATGCACATGTAATCTCACTTTATATTTGTTTTTATATGCTTACTGAAAAGACCTATAGCCTACTTTGTGTGTCATAATTCTGTGATTTTCTCAAAACTGGGAAGTCCATTGCCAGCCCACTGACTTATCAGCGCATTGTGGTATATTATTTCTAAATTTTCTTAATTACATGTGCTGGTCATAGTAACCTGGCTTACAAAGCGTTTCTGAAAAAATATATCAACTGGATCAAATAGTATAAAACTTTTTTGTTGTTTAATAGCAGCTGTTTTGTCTGCCTGACAGAATTGTTCTTATGTTTGTTTTTATCCTTTTAAATGTTGGCAGTCTTTCTGCTTCAGTTTAATTGAATGTAAACAATTCTCTGGAGGGATATTTGCTGTTTTCAAGTGTTGGGGAGACTTCTGTTGGGTGTTCCAAGGCCACGTGTGATAAATGGGATAGAGATCGTGAGCAATGGACAGGCAGAAACCATATCTGAATGTGAAATTCTGAACGAAATCCAGCAAAACTCTTGCTCCTCCTAAATCAGTCAGTCAGGGAGCCCTGATAGTCTGTCCAGCCTGGGACTGGGAGTCCTCTTCTAGGGGAATGCAGTAACTGAGCACAGCAAATGAAAGCTTTCATGTCAGCTGTCAGGCTCTTCCCAGTTGCAGTAGGGTTCTGGTGCTCCAGTTTAAGTAAAGATTTACATGAGACCTGTTAGTCCTGTCCTGTTTGCCTTGGTTTAATTGCTGCCTGAGCTAGTTACCCACATACTGTTATTGTCCAGCTACTGAACTGCCAGTGACTGTTTGGATTTTCTTACAGGTAAACCCAACCAACCATCGGCTCCTGTTTGAGGTGTTTGATGAAAACAGACTGGTGAGTGCTTGTCTTGATTGTCTTACACTAATCACAAGGCTCTGTGTGATGCAGCTGAAGGAACTACAACACAGCTTAAAGGTGTCCTTAGTCTGTTGTTTCAGTGAGCGTGCCAAGAAACAGATAGATGCATAAAAACCATTTGGGTTTGGGACTAATAGGGCACTAAAGTAGTGCCCTGCTGGGTCAGACCAAAATGGTCCTCCTCACCCAGCCCCTCTGACAGTGGAACCCTCACTGTGTCCTTCTGTAGACCTCTCCACCACAAACCAATAAAGTCCTGACTTTTTTAGTCACTGATAAGCAGCTGCTTGAGCCCCATGATCATTTCAGTGTCCCTTTCCAGTTCCTTAATGCTTCTGCATCTTGCTGTGGGAGGTGGTTACCAGAGCTGCACCTTGTGCTCATGATGCATGTGTGAAGGTTTGAGGTCATGGCAGGATGCTGCTCTGTTGGGTTTCAGTTCTCTGCCTCCCAATGCTCACATGTTGTTAGTGGACTTACTCTTTGCCTGCATTTGGATGATGCAGTAGCTCTCCTAGAGGAGGCTTTCATCATCTGACTGCTGATTGCTTGTTTTATGGTCATGATCCATGGGATAAATGACATTGTCCCTCTGCACATCCAGGGTTAAACATGCCAGTGGAGCGGCACACTGGTGCAAGGCTCTTCAGGGTTTGCCTTTTGAACATTGTAGCACCATCTCTGTTTCATGAGATCAGAAATTAACGTTTTCTCGCCTGGGGGCAGTTTGGCAACCTCTACCAAACTTGTTTACTTCCTGAAGATTAGTATCAGAGTTGCAAAGATACTTTCATTTTAAAAAAACCAGCATAGAAACATCTGTCTTCAACAAATAGGGTTTTTGCCTCTGTCTTCCTAATAAATAAAGAGCAAAGGAAACCACAGCCAACTGTAATCTGGGGAAAAAGAGGACTTGTGAGCCAAGTGACTGGATCTTTCCTCAGGAGGAAGTAAATTGGTAAAGCAGTAGCAGTGTGCCTCTACAGTGGGCTGACCCGAAGCATTTGTATTTGCAAATAATGATCATAATGACCACTTGCACTATTCAAACTGCAATGTGCCATTGGAATGTAAAGGTGCCACTGGAACAGGGAGGTGGGTCAGAGAAAAGAATTCCATATGTAGTGACAGCTGGGAAACGACAGGTTTGGGATACTCATTTCAGACATGTTGCTTTGGGTTTTCAAGTTTGGGTGTGCAGTACTGGCCTTACCCTGGCAGTTTCAGCACTTTTTGTTGTTGAACTGATTTGTGTGTGTTCTCCTTGTGGTCCTACCTCCAAAGTCAGTCTGTCCTTAGGCTTGTTACCTCTTGGCCAAGAGAGCATCTGGGGTTAGGAGCCATTGCTTTCCTTGTAGGAGGTCTATGGCAAGGCAGCTACTTTGGGATGTTTGGAGTAGCAGGTTCCCATCAGGTTGTGTTGGCAGAAAGAGGAGACACTGAACTGATTATTTTTGCTTTACTCTGACATACTTATTATCAATACTTAAATACTCTGTTCCTTCTTCTTATTCCCAAATTACCAAAGTGCTCTCTGTCTCTGCAGTCTCCTTGCCTTTCTATTCCCCAGTCTCAACAGAGTAAATATGATGCAGCTTCATTTTGGGTGCAGGGACCATGTTCTTGGGTAGCAGGTTTTAGCTGAAAAATAGGATAAAATAATACCAACACTTGTGCTTCTATAAGGCAATCTCCAGGACCATTGCTGTGTGGAAACTATTCACATTTTACTTGTGGCTCATAATCCACATAAAACAATGGGGGATTTTGCTGGCTGCTGGCAGTTTGATCAGTTTGAGCTGCCATTGCGCTTGGGATTGGTAATTTTCTGGTTTTTGAAAGCAAGTTGCTTGCAAGCAGAGTTCAGATGTCTAGGTAGAGGACTGACCTGCCACATACAGATTTTCAGAGCTGTTGACAAGATTTAGGCTTTCCAGTTCTCCCAGGGAACAGCTGTCCAGGTCCTGAGATGGAGCTGCACTTCTGGCTAACCAGAGTTTCTTTTCTGGTATATGCTAACAAGTGTGTGCAGTGTTAGCATGTGAGCACCCTCAGGGCACTGAGTATCTGCGTCGTAACAGGCTGATTTGGGGTGTTTGGTTCACGTTCTGGTGTATCCTGGCTGCCTGTCCTGCTCCTGAGCTCTTCTGGAGGGTGTAACTGTACTCCATGCTGGCAGTGCCACGCATGGTGGCATTGCTGACTCCCTCATTGGAGGCCAGCCAGGACCAGGCAGTTCTGTACAGGGTCTGAGACAAATCAGTACAAACGGACATGCAACACCCGGCTCTGCTTTTCACTCAGCTGTACTGCCTGGTAAAGATGGAAAAGGAGCTTTGTGTCCTGCTGTCCTGCACATTTCTGCTGGTTTTACCATATGAAAGATCTTTGCCATATTGCTTTGTTTGTGTTTTTGTTTGTGTTACTTTGATTGCTTTGTTTGTAGTTACTCAAAGGGGAGTGCAGGTTATATTGCTGTTGGGGCTTTTTAAAAGCAAGAAGTTTGTTGCTTAATTGTGTTATGAGCAGGTTTAAAATTGAAAGCATAACCATGCTATATTTATTCCTGTTCTGCTGTGACAGCCCAGAGCTGTAACACACCAAAATGTTATGCTTGAAAGAATTTTCCTCATTTGCATGTGGTGTACATAAACTTTTAACACAAAATGGAAGTGGTTTTGTTGCAGTTACATTTTTCTGCAAGTGCTTTATCCCAGTGTACCCTGTGAATCTGATGTGGTTTAGATTTATATGAGTGCTGAGTGTGTTTGCTGCCTCAGTCAGCTGCGAGAGCTCTCCTGCTGGGGCCACTCCTCCCTGATGGAAAAGGAGCAGCTGGGAAGGTGCTGTTTCAGGCTCTTGCTGGCATAAAAAAAAAAAAAAAAAAAAGAGGAAAAAACAAATTCCCCACACGCTTACATTGGAGAGGGGGAACCAAGCCACGTGACTCCCACCATCCTACCCTATGTCACCGTGTGTGTAGGAGCGCTGACTGCTCCTGCCCAATCATGCCTGGAATGCTGCTTGCCACTTGGGCTATTTCTGCTATCTGTCGCTCCCAGGGCTGCAGTGCTAACCGTTTGGCAGATGGGACACTTTTTCTCGGAGTTTATGTCTTTGGTTTTTAACTTCTGGCAGTGCCTGAACTGTTGCTGTTCTCCCTCTCCTTTTCTCCTCTCTGTAAAACCATGGCCCATCGGCTGCGGTTTCATTTTGGCTCTGGGAGAAGCAACACAGCCCCTGAATCGGAGATCCTTGCCCGGGAGAGAGAAGATGACTTTTTCATGGCATTCCACACCTTGCCGAGAAGAAGCAGCCCTCACACGTTCTCGCGGCACGGAGCGGATTGTGGTGGCAACGGAGATTTGCACGAAGTGGGCTCCTTGAAAAGGAGCACATCCATGTTTATCCCCCAGCTGCTGAATGGCATCAACACGCGCCCCACCAGGAGCTCGTCCATGCAGATCTCACTCCAGCGCAAAGCCGCCGATGGCTGTGCCAACGAGTGCGTGGCCCTGGAATCTCCAGAAGAGACACCTCCCTGTAAATTCTCGGACTTCAGGGAGCGTTATGCATCCCATGTTGAAAATCACTCTTCTCCGAGCAGTCCACAGGTGACTCCTGGAAGTTCTCCACCCAGCCTGATGGAAGAGTTAGGGCAGCAGACAAATGGAACTATTTGCTGTAACCATAGAGTATTTTGTAGTATTCCTTCTAATAACCAAAGTGAGGAGGCTTCACTGACTGCCCAACGAGATGAAGCAAGTGAAGCGGCTTCAGGTTTAAACATAAGTGGTGTGAGGATTCAGCATCAGGCCTCAAGTGCAGATGTGCCTCAAGTTACTCTACTTCCCTTTGATCCTGATGCTCCAAATAGTGCTCCCACCCCTGAACCCCGGCGTTGGCCCTTGCAGCATGTGCCAGATCTGTCAGCAAATTCAGGGAAAAAGTTCTTTGTTCTCCAGTTACAGCAGCCACAGACAAGCAGTACTGGCACGGGAGGTGGATGTAACTTTGGCTTTACTGGAACAAAAGGGGACAGGTTGGTCAGGTACCCTCGGATACGGCTGGAAAGGAGTACTTCCTACCCTGTCCAGCCACCAGCAGAAAGAGGTAGCTCCACAGCTGATGGACTCAATTCGGAACTGCCTGGAAACGGCAGGAACAGGGCAGAAATACCTAGAAGAAATTCAGTAGAGCAGATACCTCAAGGGCAGGGATGCTTGTTTAAAATCAGACCAGATCAAAACACGAGGCAGCAGCACTTCAGGATTCTTGTCACACGTGGGCCTGAAGAACAAAGTCAGGGTGTTGGTAAAGAGGGTTGTGGCACCCCTGGTCCTACGGCAGCAGGCACCGCAGTAAGTACGATGCTGAGTGTGCTGTGCTGGTGAAGTATGTGTGCTGGTAAAACACAGATTGCCTTACAAAGGCTGCCAGACCAGAGCCAACTGCAGCACTTCCACTGTTAGTGCTGGAACGTTCTGCAGTTCTCTGGAGCAAGCCACGAATCATTTTTATTTCTAATCTTATGTAACTTTGCTCTCAGTTATGATTACATCCAGTGAAATATTTTCAGATCCTCCTGTCACATGTTTCTTAATTCTCTGTTACGTCAGCTGGAAAGATTTTAAAAATCAGAGCATTCAAATAGCAAATTAAGTGTTCCTGTTAGTTTAGCTGGCTGAGACCTTGCTGCATGAAGAACTTGTCATGCACTCTGGTTTTAAAAACAAATACTTTGGCACCTTTTAAGTGTAATGGACACACATATGTACCTCTGCATGCTTTTAAAATGTGTATTGTAATGAAATAGTTGCTAAGACTATGGAACTCTTAGGATAATTCCTATCAAAACACTGACTTAGATAAGGTACCAAGAAGTCTGGGGAAAAAATAATCTCTGTTACAGAAATTTTTCTTTTCCTCCTTCTGAAAGTGAAAAACACATCATGTTTTTTGTATGCTACAAGTCCTGATCCAAGTCCAAGTGCGAGTGGCTCGGCACAGCTCAGTAAACAGTCTTGTTGTTTGGATTTGCCTTGATTTGGTGTTACGATGGCAAAATTAATCTTCTGGGTTTGCTTTGTTACAGTGGGTGAGGATTGATGGATGATGATTTTCAGCCACTTTTTCAAAGCCCAAAGAAGGAATGAAACTGAAGGGTTTAGATTAGTCATTTGCTTAAATTGCTTCACTGTGCAATCCAACACGGCCCACTCGAGTTCCCAGCTCGGGGATGCTGTATTTAGCATAGCGAGCTCTGGCTCCAGCTGTGGCACAGTCGCTGAGGAGATTTCAGGCTCCATGGCTCCTGTGCTCTCAGGCACTGAAATGCGGCACAGGGACAGCTGCTCCCTGCAGCAAGGCCAGGGATGACTGTGCAGCTTTCCCATGAAAAAGCTTATGGACTCTGTGTTTTTCCAGTATAACCTTCTTTTGAACTCCTCACTAGGCATTAGGAGTATAAAATCACAGAGTATCCCTAAGCCTTTTATTTAAAGGAGTAAAATGAAAAGAAATCCCTTGCTGGTATGGGTTTGGTTCCAGGACACGTAAGGGAGCAGAAAAAAGTATGTCTGATTTTTTCTTTCCTGTTCATTATCCCTTGTTCCTTTCCAAGATCAGCTGTTCATGGAGACCCACTGTAGCCAATGCTATAAGTAGCTGTGGAATGTCAGACCTAGCACAGAGGCAGCAGAGGTTTGCAGAGATGTGCCCTAAGGTCTGTGCAGCAGTTCTCATTTTCCTAAAGGATCTCTCCCCAAAAGTCCCTGCTTTCATCCCCCCTGTAGTAATATTCCCATACCAAAGACATGCTTCAGTGTTCTCAGAGGAGAATGAGGAAATTTGTTCCTCCGTGCTCTTGGTTTGAGTTACCGTGGGGAATGGATTGAGGCAGCCGTGCAGTATGGCAGGCGCAGAGGCACTCAGCCCACGTGGCACTGCATCCTGCAGGGCAAACACTCTCAAATGAAAAGAACTAATTGAAACTTAAACCTTTTTGTGGTGTTTCTCATCTTTGTAGTAAATCCAGAAATACTGTGGGTAGAGGTGATGGACTGGGCAGGATGCCATGGGAAGTGTGGGGAATGGAAGCGTTTTGGTGCAAGTTTTGTTGTATTTTTTGACCACAGAACATTCCTTGGTAAGGTGCCATTTTTAATCTATCCTACAGAAGTTTGTTTGGAAGATCTATGATGTGAGTGGTGCCTGAAATATCTGATCTCTGAAGGTGAGGCGAGAGGTTGCCATGGTTTATAGTTGATAGTGTGAAAAAAAATAATTGTGGCATGTCCCAGTGCAAGAAGTTTGTGTGTATGTGATTGATATAGGGCCTGGGCAGGGGCTGGGAGCAGCAGCTGCTGCAGCCTGATTTATCTCAGAGCAAACATCTGAGCGGGCATCTGCAGTCCTGCTGCTCCGAGTGGTTGTGACCTTTCAAATATCTGTGCTTTTAGACAAGTGCTTTGGGGCAGGCAGGATGTCTTTCATTACCAGGAAGACTAAAATATTAAGTAAAGGCTGCACTCATGTCAAACTGAAAAAATTTTATTTGGAAGCCTTGTTGCAAATTCTTTTGCCTGCTCTGATATTTTATATGTTGTGCAATAGAATGTCTGTGCACTGTGCATAGCCCACATACTGCTGTTGTTTATCATTGAGGGCTGTGAGTGCCAAGCTGGATTTGTGGGAAACACTTCAAAAATGTATTGGACAACTGTTGGAGAGGGCTGACAAAGGCATTTTTGTGAGCAAAATACAACATGCCCTAACAAAGTGTTGCAGGAGTAGGACTGAATTGTATTTAGTAAACAAACAGAAATGACACCTCTGGGTTCTGCAAGCCTGCATTTCTTACAGCTCAGCTCTTCCTCTCCTTTCTTAGAAACCATTTTAGAATAAATGTTCTTGTGAAAGTACAGAGAATCTATTTATGCTCCAAAGATACCAGCTGGGATTGGGATGCATAAACCAAAAAGAGCAAGCTCAGATAAGGGGAAGGGAACCTTCCTCTAGTGGAAGGTATACCTGCCCATAGCAGAGGATTGGAACAAGATCCTTTGCACTGCACTCCATCCTGGGATCCTCTGATAAAGGCAGTCCAGCAGTCACAAAGGCCAGAGTGCTGCATTGCAGGGTACCTGGCAGACTGGGATGGGGGCACCAAAGGTGGCTGCCTCATCCCAGCTGCCATGTGGCAAACCAGAGGCTGACTGCCTGAACTCTGGCTAGAAAACTGCTCTGGCAACACTTCCTGTCTATCAAAGTAGAAGCAGGGTTGGGTGAGCACGTGCAATGCACATGATGGCTTTCATACAGACTCTATGGAAGTGGTTAAAATATTTATCTGAGGAATGTGGAACTCAGTGGAATTAAGGTACCACAAGGGCTGCTCCTGGGCTCTGCCACTCCTAAGAGCTGTGACGTACCCAAACATGCCTTGCTTGATTTGAGATGTATCAGTGGTGGTCAGGGGTCATTTTTATCAACCAGAGCAGAGCCAACTGCTGTTAGCAAAGCTGTGTAGGGGAAAGGCTGTGTTTGCTGGAGTGCTTCTCTAAAATTGGTAATTAGCCACTGACAATTACATGACTGCAATGGTGACAAGGAAAAACATTTACTCTTTTTTTGAGTCATATTGTAATGTATTCTGATGCACAGTGAATTTTGACTGTTTATTTTTTTAGAGGGGATGGATGCTTTCTTAGTCCTTTCATTCCACTCCGCATTTTTCTTGGTTTCAGTGACACCCCTTCAGCACAAAAAGGTTGCTGGTAACCCCTTTGTACCCTTGTGACAGCCTGTGGTTTGGAAAAGATTTATACCAGGGCAAAACTTTGGAAAGAATAGATAGCAATCTATGCAGAAAATTGCTACTACTAGGCAAGTTTAAAACTTGAAACCATCCTCTTTTCTATTGCATTGGAGACCTGTGGGTGGAATCAGTTTATTCATATTGGGGTTTGTTTATTTGTGAGTTTGACCTAAGAAAAAGTAGGTCAATGGGTTTGCTGATGGACTTAGAGGAACTGTTGGGGACAGTTTTCTGGTGGCCAGCAGTGTTACTAACATAGTATAGCTAATGCTAAGTCACATATATAAAAGATGCACATTTCTGCTCTGTCTAGGACTAGAAATGTCTGTCTAGAGAACTCAGCACTTCTGTAAATCTTTCTTGCATGGGCAAGGCCTCCTTCAGGATTTCTGCCTTGGTTGGACTGTGATTGACATGAGCTCTACAGGAAGTTCTGTTCAGGAATGCCTACAGATTCTTCCTGCAAAAAAGGCTATCTGGCTGAACCATCAGCTGTGTATGTAGTCAGGAATTGTCAGAAAAGGGATGTGATAATGACATACTATATTATCACATATTATCAAATAAAAGGGAAAACATCCCCATTAACTTGCCCTGTATACTGGTTTTTACTGTCAGACTGGTTTGGGTCAAAAGCTTTTGACATGCTGTGCTCCAAGATACTCATAGTCTATGGTATGGAAGCCTTGGGATAGCATTCTCTGTCCTTATCCAAGTGTTTCCAATTTCTTGTCTGTCTCGGATCCAGTTGGTTGGAAAAGAAAATTCCGTAATAAGCAGTTCCACCCTGTGGCTCATCCAACTGGAGTGATGAGGCAGGACGTGGCTATGCTGGCCCTGTGCTCAGCCCTCATTTTTAAAGTGCTGCCTCTGGGGACAATTGAAAGGGCAATGCAGGAACAGCATTGTTCAAGTTTTTCACCAGTGTCATTTGCAAAATAAGATATATATGTTGGTTGGTATGAAATTCAGTTCCAGGTTAATACTCTGCTTTTCTACTTTAATACATAAAGTAAACAGTTTGATTAAAAATAAATAAACTTCGATGTTTCAGGGTAAGCTCTGGCTCTTTCCTGAGTTGTTATGAGACACCAAATGCTTTGTGTATTGTGATCAGCACAAGGAAAACCGATGGGAATCTTCTTTGATTCAATAAAACAAAAGGGATTTTTGCCCCTTCAAATCACCATGACCAGAGGCAACTGTTATTTGGTGGTTAATGCAGTTCAGGGAGGGATCTCTGTTTTCTCCTCTAGCATTGCCCTTCTTGCCAGTGCCACTCCTGTGCTCAGTCACCAACAGTGTTCAGCTCTTCATTTAAATCACTCATCTCCTGTAAGAGACACTGGCCCCACTCCAGTACATTTTTAGCAGTTGGGTTGGTATGGCTTCAAGATCTTATAGTCCCTGAACCCCAAGTCTAAATGTCTGCCAAGTCCAAGGAATAAATAGACAACAACAGGACAAATCCTGTTCCTTAGGAACGTGTGTCTAACTGCTTACCTGCATGTCCCATTTCCATGTGGATGATACTGAAAGCAGCAGTTACTCTGTTAGGATCTGACATATGGAGTGAAAGCAAATTGGACATTGGAGAATTGCAAAGAATGAGGATGGTTTGGGTTGGAAGGGACCTTAAAGTTCATCCTGTCCCACCCCCTGAAATGGGTAGGGACACCTTGCTCTATCCCAGTTTGCTCCAAGCCCCATCCAACCTGGCCTTGGACACTTGCAGGGATGCGGCAGCCACAGCTTCTCTGGCAACCTGTGGCAGTCTCACCACCCTCTGAATAGAGAATTTCTTCCTAATATCTGATCTAAATCTCTCCCTTTTTAGTTTAAAACCATCTCCCTCTGCCCTATCACTGTGTGCCTCTGTAAAAAGTTGCTCTCCCACCTTTTTGTAGGCCCTCTTGAGGCACTGGCACGGGCTTGGGAGGCAGGTGTGTGGCAGGTGTTGGGCACCTTTCAGAGCTGCACAGGGGCTTTTCCTTCTGGATTGCACGTGTGAGTTTGCAGTCCCACTTCAGGGGTTGCTGCCTGGACTCTGATAGGCATTTCTAGAAAATAATTCATGTGGCCTTAGCTGGAGGTTTAAATGGCTCAAATGAATAGTGCTGTGAATTTCCTGGCTCTCTGCTTGCTCTGCAAGGAGTGCAGTTGGCCATCTGGAGAGCCTCTGCCCTCTGCAGATAAGGACTTTGTTGAAGCAGCTGCAGGTAGAGGATGATGAATTCCATCCCTTGGGTCTCTTTAGCTTATCTGTTAAGGACAAAATCAGTTCTTCTCAATAAGAAATCACCTGCCCCCTTCTTAATTCTCCTGTCCATCAGCTTGCAGGTCTGTTCTGAACCACTCTGGCGGCTGGGGAGGGGGCAGGTGGGCACGCTCAAACCTGGGCAGGGCCAGGAGCTGGTTTTCAAGATGGGAAGTACCAAGGACCTGAATTAAATACGCGTTTTTTATTTTCACCCCCTGTGAGTGGAGAACAAATAGTACAAGGCAAGTAGTGTAAATTAGCTTGGGGAATCAAGAAACCCATCTGTAATTTTTAGTCAAGTTTTCAGAGAGTCAAGAGTTGGCAGTGCTGTCTTTTACCCCATCCTTCCACATTCCCAGAGCTCCCTGGGAAATGATTCTGAATTTTGTGTCAGGCATTTTTCTTTTTCTCCCTGAAAGCTATTGGTATTTCTCTGTGAAGAAACCAGAATAAAACTTGGAGCAGCAGAGATGGAAATAATATCACTTTTCTTTTAATAGCAGCAATAAACTCTTTGCTCCTGCATGAAAAAACTGTATGTGAAGTTTGGATACACAGCAATCTCTAAAGTGGAGAATTTATAATGGAAATGCTGACATGGGTTTAACGCTGCAGGTGCCAGCCAGAGCTGCCTTGGTGCAGATCTAGCCACAGAAAATTACAGATAAGAAACCAGAGTCTTGATTGCTTTTTGTGTTGTTCAGCTTGTTTTCTATGTGAGAAAAACTATCAAGTAATGATGAGTTTTGGAATGTGCATGTTTTGTGCACAGAAACAGAAGTTCTGCATGTGAACTGAAGTTTTTAGTTCAGCAGCTATTCCAAAGCCAGATCTACCCTGTGTTTAGTTAGTTTCCAGATTAAATCTCATTGTAAAATGTATTACTGCATCTCTTCATCTAAAATCTCACGCTTTTATCCATCTTTTCATCTATCAGGATGGTGTTGGGAGCTTCCAAAAATCAGCAATTGTGTACAGAAAAACAAATTAATTAAACCAGCAGGATGACCAAGCTTTCTGTCTCCAAAAGGAATGAAAAAAATCAAAAGGGTGTGTGGGAAAAGCTACTTCCAGAGCTGAAGGCAAAGGAATGAGATGAGTCGTTCAAATAAAATAAAAACTGCACTTTATGCTGTGGTGTGAGTCCAGAGCTGTCAGTACTTTGGTGGAAAGCTGCAGCTTCCCTTTCAGCCTGGGTTGGAAATAACAACTTCCAGGCTTTATTTTATGGATTCTAGAAAAGAATGTTTACAACTTTGTTGTAAGGTGGGAATTTTATCTTCAGTAAGAGAGAGATTCAGCTCCAAATGTCTATGGCCTGACATGATTGTCAGCTTTGTTTTGAGTGTTGTCATTCATCCCTGAGGAAAAAGGGGAAAGGAAGACCCAAACCCCTCTGAGCTGTAAACTGAGCTTTGTCTGACCATGCCTGTGTGGGAAAGAGTTGTGCAGGAGTGCTGCCAAAGGAAGAGAATGTGCTCGGGATGGCTGTGCATCTGGAAGGACAGTCTGTGCTCCCGAAAGGTTGCTTCTATTTGCATGGCAGCCATTGGGGAAGGAAAACCTGCAGCTCCATCTGCATTTTCCTGTGTTCCTGGGGCTGATACCCCTTTGCAAAGGCAAGCTTTGCTGGTTCTGTGGCAGTGAGATGGTTATGTACTGAATATTTGCTTGCTCTATTGAGTTGCATTTGGAAGTATGTTGAGGAGGTTCTCCTGATGCCAGGATGAACAGTACTGTGGAACTATTGTTCAGGAAGCACCTCAAAGGTGTTTTACTTTAAGACTAATTTTCTGATCATGAATTTTAGAAAACCAATCTGATTCTGTGATTGCTTCTGTCTCTTACCATGTGTCTGTTGAATAGTCAGGGTCTCTTCTTGTTTCTGCCCTTTTTGCTCACCAGTCAGTCATGTGCAGTCACACCTATAGCATTAAACAGAACAGGTAAAATGAGAAATATTAGGAAATACACTGCAAGTAGTTAAAAACATAATGGGTTATTAGCTTGGATGCAATCCAGGGCCTAAATACACTTTAGTGAATCAGTTCTGGGCATAAAAATTGCATTATGAAATAAATTATATTTCCATTTTCAAGTGGTTGCCATGTCTCTGATGTGAGGCTGGATACCAGCAATTTCTGAAAGGGTTTAGTAACACATGAAGTATGAAAGGGGGGTTTTCAGAAATCAATTAATTCGTGGTGATGTTATTTGAGATCTGTTACATGTTTTTAATTTACTGTGCAAAAATACCTAATCTTAACTGAGCAAGTGAAATACAATTTTTTTGTTGTTTGCAAATGTGGGGAATGGCACACTGACTGAGTAGTGAAAACCTTCCAGGAAATATTTTGCTGTGGGAACTGGTCTAAATAGATTTGTTTTGGTCTGATGTCCCCATTTTTTAATATCTTTTTGGTCTTGCAATATCCAGCCCAATGCAAAGATCTTAAAGGAAAGCAAACCTTACCTGTGTTATATTTAATGAGAGAACTGAAATCAAGTTCCCCTTGCTCTTGCCATCCCTCCAGTAAATCTTGCAGTGGTTTTCTGTTAGGGAATTAATGTTGCATTGTGCTGGGGTTTGGGTATTTTGTTTTCCCTTAACTTAGGGTAAATTAAAAAGAGGAGGGAGAGAAGGATTTCTGTAGGGGCTTTAGTTGCTCTCCCTTTCTAAGCTTGTAAATCCTCTGAATTCAGTACAATTAACCAACTGCCTCAAGTTTGCCAGTCTGTGTGTAAAAATGTAAAGTAGTTTTATTTCCCACTAAACAGATGCATCTTTATCCCACTGTAGGACCTGATCACTTTGAAATGTCTCAGTCATGCCTGTGTTTTCTGGTAGTTCCCTGGCACACTGCTCAGGAAGGCTTGGGAGGGGACAGTCCCTCGTGCCCCCAGGTGCCGAGCTGGCTGTGCTGGGCAGTGTTTGTGTCTCCAGCAGTGAGTTTCAGAGGGCCACATTGGGCAGGTGACATCACTTGGGTTCCTTGTGCCAGGTGCAGCCAAAACAGATGTGGGAAGAGAAGGTAGGAAAGAATGCGGAGCCGCCGGTTGGCAGGGCCAGCTCCGTTCTCCATGGAGCTGATGTGGGACTTGGCACCGTGTGCTCCCTTCTCAGCACAGGCAGGCTCCTGCAGAGGGTTCCTGGGAGCTTGGAGCTGGACAGAACTCTTCCTTGCCTTTTGTTCTGTTCCTGAATTTGACAGGGATTAGTATAGTTCTGACCAGACATTTGCAGCAGATAGTGCTGGAGTTCTGGCCTCTCTGTTTTTTTGCTCTAATCAAATCATTGTGCAGAATTCCAGAATACAAACGGGGGGGGCCCGCCCGTTTCCTCCCAAAATATTTTTTTTTTTTTATAAAAAAAAAAAAATATTGTATATTTTAAAAAAAAGTGTCTCGAGTTGGAGACTCCCCCCCCCGGCGGGCAGGCCGGCGGGGGGGGGTTTTTTACCACCCAACCTGGGGGGCCCCCAAAAAAATCTAAAAATTTTGAATTCAAAAAAAAAAGCGTTTTCCAAACCCCCCCAAAAACCCGGGGCCCCCCCCCCTCCTAGCGGCCCAACAGCGACAACAAGCAAAACAAATTTTTGAAAATGTGTGTAACAAACTTTTCAAGCTTTTTCCTGTGTTCTTTATTTTTTACCCAGAGAGTTCATATTACTAGTTACCCACTGGGTTTTTAACTGCAATTTAAATTACCCACCATAAAAAATGTGGCAGTAAATATTAGTGACTGACCCACGTGAACTAGTCAATATAATCTTGGCTCTTCCTTCTGTTACAAACAAATGTGTTGTTTCTAACCTTGAAAATTGAGCAGATGTGAAGGTTCTTGGTCTCGGCAAGGGAAAAGTGCTAGAACATCTGTTGGTGTAAATGATGATTAATTTACAGAAATTAGGACTTGTTAATGTCCACTAATTTGCATGTCAGTGGCCTCAGCAGTAGCTTACTGTTTCCTCTCATCAGTGCAAAGCCGTGTTTCTCCTCAGGATCCTGATTAATACCCAGCAGAACACAGCTTCGCGTCCCACAAAAGTGGCTTTTAGAATTCTTACAATGGATCTTGCTTTTTCCCGTAACATTAGGAAAATCATTAAAGCAAAAATATGATCTCACATATTGCCAGGCCTAATGCCTTCTTGAGCATAAGTGCTGCTGGGATCAGCCAGTTGAAAGAACGTACTTAGTACCTTTGGAAAATTCAGGCTGAATAAATGTCAGCGTGCCTTCTCTGATTCCATTCCAGCAATCTCATTTCCCTGCCTCCAGAGCCTTTCACGACTTTGATTTCCCTGCCACCGCTTCTGTGCTGTTTAACCTCAGCCCACATGCCTAAAGCACTGCATCATGGTCCAGAAAAGTGTGCTGATGCTCCTGATGTGACAAGAGCTGGACACTTGGCAGAGGTGCTGGCTGGGACTTCTGCTCCCGTTCATCCCTGGCAATTTATAGGACACTCACGCTGCCGGGGAGAGCAGAGTTTTCCCAGCACTGCTGCAGTTTTAGGATGTAATTTTTAAATGAAGGCCTGATCTTACATTATTACTGAGGCTAACTTAAACTGCAGTGTTCTGGAATGTTGCTAATAAAGGTGTGCACCCTCAGCTGTCCCCAGAGAGAGGGAGTTAAGCTCGACAGAGAGGGAGCTGTGATTTTGGGAGCTGCCACCACACAACCACCAGACTGGCATGGGAATCACGGTTTTTATAAATGTGAGCTGTTGTTGGTGTGCCCACAAGGGAGTTCATGAGGGTCAGATAAACATTTAGTTCCAAACTGTCCCTGGTCCCGTGAGCTCGGGGTGTCATGCTCAAGTTACAGTGGGGATTATTGTGGATGTTTGAGGCTGCTCTGAACTGTTGGGAGCGGCTGATGCCCCAG
>JAKEPQ010000802.1:0-62266 GCA_024500445.1 Entomyzon cyanotis | reverse complement strand
GGGGACAAACCAGCAGAAAAGAGCCCACAAAACTGGAATGAGCAAGCCCCAACACAGACATCAGGAGTAGTGGATGGAGATCAAAGGTACCTGCACATCAGTGACAGCATGTGCGACTCAGGATTCCGAAAACCCAATCCGATGCTGAAGGGCACACTATTAACAAACAGGCTCAGATCATGCTACTGCCCTCATGAAAATCTGCTTACAAGGTATTTTTACCGTGTGTTTTAAAAAAAAAGTAAGGGTTCCAAGTGGAATTATCAGATCTATTTTTATAGAAACCTGCTGAACTCCAAGCAGTTATATATACTTGAGCAATTTTAGCAAGCGTGTTGAACCAGGTCACCTGTGAGCTTAGGAAATACCTAGGAGGATGCAAAAGAACTTTCATTTACTGGACTTGCTGTACTGCACAAGACTTTATTCCTCTTACTTAATCTTTAGACCTATTTATATCACTCATTAAAAAGAATTCATCTATGCAAAATATTGTTTTCTGCACAACATCACTGACAGAGTTCTCCAGTGTCTCATGGTGAAATCACAGAACCATTACAAGCAGGGGAAGACCTTCCAAGATCATCAAGTCCAACCTTCAACCCAATACTACAATGCCCACTAACACCCTAAGGGTAGGAAGGTATATTTGCTGAATCATCTGCACATGCCATGAATTTACAATCTAGGAAATTCTCTTTCCAAAGGAAACCTTGACCTGCTTTTCTCTGACAAGACAAAATAAGCATTTAATCTTTGGTAGGAGCAGAGAAAAAGAAAATCATTTGGTACATGTTGCTATTAAAAACCTGAACAAAGCTTTGACTGAAAGTTACTGGTGCACTTGCAGCAGTCTGTGACCTGACAGTGACTCTCCTGTATGGACTTAGCTTTAAAAATGAAAAATCCCATGAAACCACCCCAAAACCCACACCCAACCCTGATATTGAATGAGAGACCAGCACCAAGACCATCTGCATCCAAGCTGAATATTTACAGGCAAATTTCCACAGAAAATTCCTAAAGAGAAGTCTGATAGAACTTTTTCCTTTCTTTGGGGATACAGAAACCAAGCTGGATTAATTAAAACCTCAAGGTTTTATTTAAACAAGTTATCCACTTTCTGACATGCAAAATCACTCTCTCAAGTACAAACTACCATAAAACAAAGGAATGATGATTCTTTGTGTAGGATGATAACAGACACTGGCAAAAGAACAAGGTTGGTTGGTTTAATTTCAGATCCTCATTATCCTCAGGTCAGGCCCCACACAGATCCATTACTTTCCAGCAAAGTAGCCTTCAAAACTTATTAGGCAAAAGAGAACCACTAAAAATCCATGTCCCCTAGTGGATGTCTGACAACCCTGTCCAGTAATGAAAAAGGGTCTGAATTCCCAATTAGCAGTCTGCAGAAAGGACTCACAGAAGGAGCTGACAGGAGGACTTGTTTTCAAAACAGCTGCTCTAGCACAACACAAAGGTTTTTACCTTTCACTAAATCTACCTCTGATACACTTATATTTTAATTTTTTTCAAACACAAAACATCTTGAACTGGTGGGTTTTGATACCATGAAATCCACTAGACTCCCTTAACATTCAAAGTTTTTAAAAGTGAAAAATTATGACTTACACTTAATACAATCCTCTCTATTCTTCCTATGTGAAATGACACACATATCCAGTGTAATGCTGCATTTTAGACTACCAGTTTCCACAAAAATACACTGATTTATCCAAAAGCCTTCATCAGTACGCAGTAAGAGACATGACTTCAAAGAGCTCTCCCAGAAGGAATGAGGTTGGATGAAGTTCTGGAGGATTCTATCACACATCCATCTCAGAGTTTGCTCACAGACAGCAAATTAGACCAGGTTACAAAGGGGAAGGCAGTGTTTGCAAGTTTAAACGATAACACCACAATGACAAGTTTGAGATGACCTGAAAGCAGATAAAAGTAGAATTCCCAGAAAAATGGCTTCAAAATAATTTGTGGCTGGGAAGCAGGCAGGTGGGAGAATGGGCGTAGCTTTTGAGGCAGTGCTGTGCTCAGCTCCAAGCAAACCGATGCTAGTGAAAGCTGCTCTGCTAAGGGCCAGCTCTGGCTGCTGCTGGAGTGTCCACCTGTACCTGGGCTCTGCCACCCTCCCTGCCTGGCAAAAGCATCACCATAACAGCACCAGGTCCAAAGCAATTCCTAGTAACTCCAGGGTTACTGGTGTAAACTGGAATTTGAAGAGACTCTCAACATCATTACATCACTACTCAAACCCACATTGAGGCTCTCCAGGCTGGTGAGTTTGGGGTTTATTTATTGCAAACCATCCATGGAGCAGGAATAAGGTCTGGTTAACTCCTTCACATATATCACTGTGTTTATGTTCAGGAGAAAAATAAGGAAATCTTAGCTGATTCTTCTGCACTTGGTTGTTATTCATTGGAACAGACTGTCTTAGGCTCTGCCACAACAGCAGCAAGTCCTGGTACATCTCTGGACTATTTGAAATTGGGCACTGGAATCATCTGCCCAGGGAGGTGGTGGAATCACTGTCCCTGACGTATTTAAAGAAAGACTGGATGTGGCACTCAGTGCCATGGTTTAGTTGATGAGGAGGTGGTAGGTCATAGGTTGGATTTGATGATCTCAAAGGTCTTTTCTAACCTAGTTTATTCTGTGATTCTGTAAATAAGGCCAGAGAGCAAGAGTTTCACATGCTCGGCTCTGCCCTGAGCAGCATTATATGACCATGAGCCACCAGGTCCCAGGCTGAGCCAGAACCAGTGTGATTTCAACCCTGTGATTCCACTTCCCATCTCCACGTTGGGGCAGGCACACATTCCCCACACCCCATCTGACAGTGGTGACTGGACTGGAAGTTACAATGCCTCAGGTGGCGTGGCCCAAGCAACACCAGGCAGCAGGGCACACAAATTGTGTCACAATTTTGTTAGACACTTGGAGATGGGCTTCAGTTTGTTTTGGGTGGTTTTGATGCTTGGTTTGTTCTCGATTGTGGGGTTTGGGGGTTTTTTACATTCACTGTGTCTGAGGATCATGATCCTGTATTTCAATAGTTCATCAGAAGGGTTTATCTGTAGTTTTTCACAGTGGAATGGCAGTATGAGAAGAGAATCTCTAAAGGATGCTCTCCTTCTTGGAGGAAATAAGTCTACTTTCTGATGATCACGTGTTCCTTTTCCAGAAAAGGGGGAGATGTTGAGGAGAATAAAACAAACTCACCTACACTCCTGCAGTGGCCACATGACCCTGATACAGCCAAAGCACACACACACAAACCCCCAAATTCAGCAGCAATGTTATTCTAGTTAATGATATTCTGAACTCAAGGCCAGGCTGGGTGAGGGCTTGGAGCAACCTGGTCTAGTGGAAGGTGTGCCATAGTAAGCAAAGATCCTATATCAAACAGGGGAGGCTTAGCTGCATTCACTCCAGTAGCCCAACTAGTTGCCAATGGATCACGAAACATGTTTATGTAACCACAATCTATATTCTAGTTAGATATTTAATGATCCTAGACCATAAACAGTCAGTGGCTGTACTGTTTAATGACAGAACACACGTTCAATAAAACCATAATCCAACAATAAACTGTGATTGGAAGGCTCATTTCTAACCCAGATAACTCCAGAGATCGATTCCACAGCACACACCCACAGCCCAGAGCTGCACCACTGGCTGTTTCACCTGAGAGAGACAGGGACAGGAGTTGCTTAAACAGGCTTTCCTGGAAAAACCTTGGAGAGCAGGAAAACTACACCAACTGACAAGAAATGCTAGTGCAACTCTTAAAACCTGAAACATCTCAGAAAGACACAAGGCTCAGGCACCCTGGGTGACGAATGCTCGGCTGGCTGGGACACGTGTTTGCCAGAGGGAAGAGCTGGTTACACTGCAATTACTTCAGGGATATCAAAATCCACGTCCACCTCTCTCAATGGCTCATGGAGTGTCTGATGTGAGCCAGTGCTCTCATTACTGTTTTACAGAGACTGGGAAAATGGATTTACTTATGTCAGAGGCTGCTCAATGGTCAAAGGATGCTGGAGGCAGAAGCAGGAGAAGAGACCCAAGGTAGGGGTTTGCTCAGCCTGGAGAAGTCAGGTTACTCCTCATTCCTATGGATCACAGCCTGACATCTGCAGGGAATTCAGCCTGTATTTTTCACTTCTTTAGTTTAACTGCAGTAGCTTCAGCTCAGAGCAGAAGTCAGAATGCCAGTTTCTAGAGACACTTTATTTTCTGACACAGTTTGTTTTGCTGCATGAATCATCCCATTATCCAACCAGAAATTAAATTAGATCTTCCAGCTCCTGGCTGGGCAGTTAATAATTAATGTTACTGTATGAGTTTCCCAGCCTCCCGGGTAAAGAAATTTTTCCAAACACATTAAGAGCCTTCAGTGAGTGGTGCTGTCAGTCACTCCAGCAGTCTACTCCTTTGGCATCTCCTTCATCTTGATCAAGTTGGTTTTTTTAAAAAGAATAACAAGTCATAGCCTCTAGCAGTACCTCTTCTCCCTTTAAGGCTGGTTCTTTAAGGATTTCTTATTTGGGGTAAGAATCACTCCATTACAGCCTTTGTCCAGATTATGGGGAGAAAACCAGTCACCAAACCAGTGCAGAGAGGCCAAGCCAATGGGGAAGGACTTGCTCTCACCAGAAACATCTCATGTCAGGCTTTTGGATCCTGGTTGTAATTCTGCTGTTCCCAACCTATTTGCACTCCATGCTCTGCCTCCTTCTTTTTCTTCCTTTTTCCAGCTCACTTTACAAACGGCAGCACTTAACAAAGGTGTGACTCTTTGTTCATTAGAGGTACTTATTTGTCATTTAACTAGATAGCCTAGGGCTAGCAGGCTCTTTCACCTGGGAACAGGTGTTTCAAGGAACACAAAACTGTTCAGTTACTAATCCTGGGCTCAAGGCTGACTAGATTTGGGCAATTCAGCAAAAGCAAACACAACCCCTCCTGGCTGGAAGAACAAATCCCACAGTGGAAGTCTTCTTCAGTTCTTCATCAGTGCATCCACTGACATACAAGGGATACATTATGAAACAACCAAAGATGAGAAACAGAATTTAAGGTGGTGTGAAAAAAATACCTGGAGTTAAAAAAGAAAAGATTAACAAGAACATTCCCAATGCAGGACACTGGGAAGTTCTCTCCTATGCATACATGCACTGAAGGTGCTTTTCAGGAGGAAGAAAAGTAGGCACTGTCTTAATTTAAAGGCTTTTTCTTTTTCTTTTAATGGAATATGCTCATCTTTTACACACTGTAAGAGAACAGACTCTAAAGAAAAAACAAATACAGTGACACAGAATACTTTTTGGTTTTCTATCAGTAATTTATGCATATATAATGAGGGTGGAAGGCAGGGAAGGGTTTTAGAGGGGGGTTGGGGTGTTGTTTGCATTGGTTGTTGAATTTGGGGGTGGCTGTTTGTTTTATTTTCTAGTTTTATTAATTGCTTATGGGGGATTCCTTTAAAATTTGTAAAATCCTATCAATAAATAGATTGTTGCTGGACCAAGCTCAGAAGTTAGCTCAGTCACTTGTTCCCAAAATGGTACTTGACACTGACCAGACTAAAAAACACTCATTAAAATATTCAATACTCATTATCCAAAACAAAGGCTGCACTTCATGTCCTGCCAGGCATTCGGGATGCAAACTGGGGCTCCGATGCCCCAAACAAAAGGCACATTCAGAATCCATGTTTTGCAGAAGCTCTGCAATAGGGTCAGTCATTCAGCATCCTAGAGCAAGACCTTGTCCCAGGGAAGCATAGATGGCTGCTCCTCAAAGAGGGCAGAAAAGGAAGAGAGCAGAGGGCACAGCAATGCTGAATTCCTCAGGTATGTTACAAGGTAATGGATCAGCTTCTACAGCAACCAGCTGTGTAAAGAAAATTATTGCTACTACCTGCATATTCTTGACTCTGTATCGCACTGCTGCCTGCAGAGATTATGAGGTACACACAGGGCTGGCTGCTTCTGACACCACAAGAACTTTTACTTTTAGAGAGCTCAGTCAACAAACCTCAGGAATAAAGAATGAGATTTTTCTTCCAAGACCACAAAATGCCCATTGCAGTGACTGAAGAACAGCAGTGGAAAGCTCTTGGGATCACACAAATTAACAGAAGTCCAAAGAACAAACTCCGTTTCCTCCATGCAGGTTTAAATGAAGTCATGTCTCCTTCCAGAAATTACAAGATGATCTACACAAAGTCCAGTTTTGTTTCCTTACATGGTGACCATGCTGCACAAAGTAAAGGGAGAAAAACAGCTCGGAGCTGCAGAGCCCCAAACTGCAATGGCACAGAACTGCTTCCTTTTACAGGCTCCCATTGAGATGGGTTGGGGCTCCACAACAACATACAGCCTTAGACATTCCATGTGATGGTATTTGTCTTCTATGCAAGTTCATAGTGCAGCTGTTATACTGAACACAGCAAAATCTGCCCTAAAGATCAGGTACCAGCGTCAGAAAACACAAGTGCTGCTAAGGAATTTGTGACACTAAGAAAAATACTAAAGTGCTGAGCAAAAAAAGTCAGGTGAAGTTGACAGGGCACAAGCAATGCCTCAAGGGGCAACTAAATCAAACCAAAAACCACCCAACCAGGGTCAGCAGTTTGGTTTGCCAAGACTTAGTATGTGCTAAAGCAGAAGACCCGAAATATGTATGAGGGTGGCTACACTGAGATTTATTTAGCAAGCAGAACGCTCCGTGCATAAAGGAAAAACCCTAAACCTCCTGGCATTGCTGTGGCATCCGGGTAACTTCTCACAGAATTGCCATAGCATGCAGATAACCTCCCGCTCCCAGCTGAATGTCACCCAGACAACAGAGCAGCTTTCTCCCAGCTCAGAGAATGTATCAAGGGGGAGAACCAGCCCAGCACACACAGATAGCACCACTGAGGCAAAGTCTGTTTTCCAAGTGTGCTAAGCTCCCCTCTCATCCAGAGCTCCACTGCAAGGAACATGAGTGAGCATTGACTATGCTTTTGCAGGGCCTTAGCAGTGCATCCTAACCCAAGGAATCAGCTTGGCATGCAGGACTAAGCTAATATCTGCTGAATCCCAGCTTGCTTTCCAACACAGGCTGTGGAGACAACAGGAGCAGCTCCAGCCCTGGGCAAGGAAAAGATAGCAGCTTGCATGGCACAAATCACAGCCCACTTTGTCAAGGGGAAGCCTGAAAGTCACTGGCCTTGAGAAACAGCCTGCCAAGGAACAGCTCCATGGGACAGGTATCCTGCAGAGGGATTTAGTCTCTCTCCCCAAGCATTTTCATAACGAGGAAAAAAAACAGCACAGAACTCGAATACCCAGACAAACCAAGGAATTCAGAGTGATGCTAGAGGAAAAGTACCAGTTCCTTCCATGTAACCAGTAACTACCGAGGGATGGGAACGCATCTAAACCAGAAAGAGGTCCCAGCACGACAGGTAAGTTGCCAAAGATGCAGGGCAGCAATGAGTGAAAAATTAATATTATTTACTGCTCCTTCAACTTTTTGCAACAACTTTATCTTGTTTCGCTTTGACCATCTGGGGAGGCAGCATTTCAGTTCAATCACTTACCACTGGCCCACCGTCCATCCCTGCAGCAGCCAGGCCAGAGCTACCACTAAACTGGAGTAAGCTGGAATAATGAAAGATTCTCAGAATTAGTCTTTCCCAAGTCATTGGTCAAATGTAAGAGAGTCATTTTTATTTAATAAGAGGGATGGCACCACCCAAGCAGACATAACAGAACCTACTACGTAATTTGGTACTATCTTCTGATAGGAATATAAAATATTTCTGCATCCATAGCAGCAAAGTGCTTCTCTCTTCCAACACTCCCATCTCTAAAACAGTGATCTGGCCATCTTCTTTCTTCATCCAGCCTTCCCTAAAAATTACAAGTGAGGTCAGAAAATTGTAAAAAACCAGTAAATCAGTGTACTCCCTAGTCCTATGCTGTCATGTACCTCCTGCCTCTAATGCACCTTCCAAGCACTGAAAGCATTTATGGAATATTGAGGGGAGATGGAGCTTCTCCATGAAAAAGCTTTTCAGAGGTGATCACAAGTGCAGGTTGTCCTCAATCTCAATTACCCTACAATCCTGTCTTTCCATCTGACTGGAAGACTTTTGATTTCTCAAAAGAAAAATCTCTTAAGTGTCATTGAAACAGCAAGGATGTTCCAGACTGAGCAGGTATCACTCAAAGGACTGACCTCTGTATGGAAAGCTGTTAACAGCCACTTACACAGTGGAGAAGACTTCCTGAACCTCTCCTGAAAACTGCTGGGAATACCACCTCGATCTGAGAAAAACAGAAAGAGCAACAGCTTTTTCATCTGAGACATTCTGTTTTTCCTTCCTCTGGATATGGTTGGTGGTCTCGGTTCTGCTGCCCATTGTCTTCTCACTTGTATCCTTGGGGCTCAGTGTTAAACTCAAGTGCTGAGCAGAGCCTGAAGGGCCAACATGGTGGTCTTTGCTGTGAGGGGCTTGTGGCCAGCAATGGAGGCAGTTCTTGACCTTTGGATTTCATCTCTGATCTCTAGTTGCAGTCTGTGCTCTTTCTGTTTTCTTAGATAGAGGTGGTATTCCCTGCAGTTTTCAGGAGAGGTTTAAGTCTTTCTCCACTGTGTAAGTGGCTGTTACTGTCCTGTCAGTCCTTGGAGTGATGCTGCTCAGTCTGGAACATCCTTGCTGTTTCAATGACACTAAAGAGATTTTTCTTTTGAGAAATCAAGAGTCTTCCAGTCAGATGGAAAGACAGGATTGTAGGTAATTGAGACAGAGGACAACCTGCACTTGTGATCACCTCTGAAAAGCTTTTTCATGGAGAAGCTCCATCTCCCCTCAATATTCCATAAATGCTTTCAGTGCTTGGAAGGTGCATTAGAGGCAGGAGGTACATGAC
Source organism: Entomyzon cyanotis (assembly GCA_024500445.1). Classification (NCBI taxonomy): domain Eukaryota; kingdom Metazoa; phylum Chordata; class Aves; order Passeriformes; family Meliphagidae; genus Entomyzon; species Entomyzon cyanotis. Next base: position 53,312 of record JAKEPQ010000802.1, on the reverse strand, counting down.
AGCATAGGACAGGGAGTACACTGATTTACTGGTTTTTTACAATTTTCTGACCTCACTTGTAGTTTTTAGGGAAGGCTGGATGAAGAAAGAAGATGGCCAGATCACTGTTTTAGAGATGGGAGTGTTGGAAGAGAGAGCACTTTGCTGCTATGGATGCAGAAATATTTTATATTCCTATCAGAAGATAGTACCAAATTACGTAGTAGGTTCTGTTGTGTCTGCTTGGGTGGCCATCACTCTTATTAAATAAAAATGACTCTCTTGCATTTGACCAATGACTTGGGAAAGACTAATTCTGAGAATCTTTCATTATTCCAGCTTACTCCAGTTTAGTGGTAGCTCTGGCCTGGCTGCTGCAGGGATGGACAGTGGGCCAGTGGGAAGTGACTGAACTGAAATGCTGCCTCCCAGATGGTCAAAGCGAAACAAGATAAAGTTGTTGCAAAAAGTTGAAGGAGCAGTAAATAATATTAATTTCTCACTCATTGCTGCCCTGCATCTTTGGCAACTTACCTGTCGTGCTGGGACCTCTTTCTGGTTTAGATGCGTTCCCATCCCTCGGTAGTTACTGGTTACATGGAAGGAACTGGTACTTTTCCTCTAGCATCACTCTGAATTCCTTGGTTTGTCTGGGTATTCGAGTTCTGTGCTGTTTTTTTTTTCCTCGTTATGAAAATGCTTGGGGAGAGAGACTAAATCCCTCTGCAGGATACCTGTCCCATGGAGCTGTTCCTTGGCAGGCTGTTTCTCAAGGCCAGTGACTTTCAGGCTTCCCCTTGACAAAGTGGGCTGTGATTTGTGCCATGCAAGCTGCTATCTTTTCCTTGCCCAGGGCTGGAGCTGCTCCTGTTGTCTCCACAGCCTGTGTTGGAAAGCAAGCTGGGATTCAGCAGATATTAGCTAGTCCTGCATGCCAAGCTGATTCCTTGGGTTAGGATGCACTGCTAAGGCCCTGCAAAAGCATAGTCAATGCTCACTCATGTTCCTTGCAGTGGAGCTCTGGATGAGAGGGGAGCTTAGCACACTTGGAAAACAGACTTTGCCTCAGTGGTGCTGTCTGTGTGTGCTGGGCTGGTTCTCCCCCTTGATACATTCTCTGAGCTGGGAGAAAGCTGCTCTGTTGTCTGGGTGACATTCAGCTGGGAACGGGAGGTTATCTGCATGCTATAGCAATTCTGTGAAGTTACCCGGATGCCACAGCAATGCCAGGAGGTTTAGGGTTTTTTCCTTTATGCACCGAACGTTCTGCTTGCTAAATAAATCTCAGTGTAGCCACCCTCATACATATTTCGGGTCTTCTGCTTTAACACATACTAAGTCTTGGCAAACCAAACTGCTGACCCTGGTTGGGTGGTTTGGTTTGATTTAGTTGCCCTTGAGGCATTGCTGTGCCTGTCAACTTCACCTGACTTTTTTTGCTCACCACTTTAGTATTTTTCTTAGTGTCACAAATTCCTTAACAGCACTTGTGTTTTCTGACGCTGTTACCTGATCTTTGGGGCAGATTTTGCTGTGTTCAGTATAACAGCTGCACTATGAACTTGCATAGAAGACAAATACCATCACATGGAATGTCTAAGGCTGTATGTTGTTGTGGAGCCCCAACCCATCTCCAATGGGAGCCTGTAAAAGGAAGCAGTTCTGTGCCATTGCAGTTGGGGCTCTGCAGCTCCGAGCTGTTTTTCTCCCTTTACTTTGTGCAGCATGGTCACCATGTAGAAACAAAACTGGACTTTGTGTAGATCATCTTGTAATTTCTGGAAGGAGACATGACTTCATTTAAACCTGCCTGGAGGAAACGGAGTTTGTTCTTTGGACTTCTGTTAATTTGTGTGATCCCAAGAGCTTTCCACTGCTGTTCTTCAGTCACTGTGATGGGCATTTTGTGGTCTTGGAAGAAAAATCTCATTCTTTATTCCTGAGGTTGTTGACTGAGCTCTCTAAAAGTAAAAGTTCTTGTGGTGTCAGAAGCAACCAGCCCTGTGTGTACCTCATAATCTCTGCAGGCAGCAGTGCGATACAGAGTCAAGAATATGCAGGTAGTAGCAATAATTTCTTTACACAGCTGGTTGCTGTAGAAGCTGATCCATTGCCTGTAACTTGCCTGAGGAATTCAGCATTGCTGTGCCCTCTGCTCTCTTCCTTTTCTGCCTCTTTGAGGAACATGCATCTGTGCTTCCCTGGGACAAGGTCTTGCTCTGGGATGCTGAATGACTGACCCTATTGCAGAGCTTCTGCAAAACATGGATTCTGAATGTGCCTTTTGTTTGGGGCATCGAGCCCCAGTTTGCATCCCGAATGCCTGGCAGGACATGAAGTGCAGCCTTTGTTTTGGATAATGAGTGGTGAATATTTTAATGAGTGTTTTTTAGTCTAGTCAGTGTCAAGTACCATTTTGGGAACAAGTGACTGAGCTAACCTCTGAGCTTGGTCCAGCAACAATCTATTTATTGATAGGATTTTACAAATTTTAAAGGAATCCCCCATAAGCAATTAATAAAACTAGAAAATAAAACAAACAGCCACCCCCAAATCCAACAACCAATGCAAACAACACCCCAACCCCCCTCTAAAACCCTTCCCTGCCTTCCACCCTCATTATATATGCATAAATTACTGATAGAAAACAAAAAAGTATTCTGTGTCACTGTATTTGTTTTTCTTTAGAGTCTGTTCTCTTACAGTGTGTAAAAGATGAGCATATTCCATTAAAAGAAAAGAAAAAGCCTTTAAATTAAGACAGTGCCTACTTTTCTTCCTCCTGAAAAGCACCTTCAGTGCATGTATGCATAGGAGAGAACTTCCCAGTGTCCTGCATTGGGAATGTTCTTGTTAATCTTTTCTTTTTTAACTCCAGGTATTTTTCACACCACCTTAAATTCTGTTCTCATCTTTGGCTGTTCATAATGTATCCCTGTATGTCAGTGGATGCACTGATGAAGAACTGAAGAAGACTTCCACTGTGGGATTTGTCCTTCCAGCCAGGAGGGGTTGTGTTTGCTTTTGCTGAATTGCCCAAATCTAGTCAGCCTTGAGCCTGGATTAGTAACTGAACAGTTTTGTGTTCCTTGAAACACCTGTTCCCAGGTGAAAGAGCCTGCTAGCCCTAGGCTATCTAATTAAATGACAAATAAGTACCTCTAATGAACAAAGAGTCACACCTTTGTTAAGTGCTGCCGTTTGTAAAGTGAGCTGGAAAGGAAGAAAGAGAAGGAGGCAGAGCATGGAGTGCAAATAGGTTGGGAACAGCAGGAGTACAACCAGGATCCAAAAGCCTGACATGAGATGTTTCTGGTGAGAGCAAGTCCTTCCCCATTGGCTTGGCCTCTGCACTGGTTTGAGTGACTGGTTTTTCTCCCATAATCTGGACAAAGGCTGTAATGGAGTGATTCTTACCCCAAATAAGAAATCCTTGGGGAGCAAAGCCTTAAGGGAGAAGAGGTACTGCTAGAGGCTATGACTTGTTATTCTTTTTAAAAAAAACCAACTTGATCAAGATGAAGGAGATGCCAAAGGAGTGAACTGCTGGAGTGACTGACAGCACCACTCACTGAAATGTTAATGTGTTTGGAAAAATTTCTTTACCGGGGAGGCTGGAAACTCATACAGTAACATTAATTATTAACTGCAGCCAGGAGCTGGAAGATCTAATTTAATTTCTGGTTGGATAATAGGATGATTCATGCAGCAAAACAAACTGTGTCAGAAAATAAAGTGTCTCTGAAAACTGGCATTCCTGACTTCTGCTCTGAGCTGAAGCTACTGCAGTTAAACTAAAAAGTGAAAAATACAGGCTGAATTCCCTGCAGATGTCAGGCTGTGATCCATAGGAATGAGGAGTAACTGCCTTCTCCAGGCTGAGCAAACCCACCACCTTCGGTCTCTTCTCCTGCTTCTGCCTCCAGCATCCTTTGACCATTGAAGCAGCCTCTGACACAAGTAAATCCATTTTTCCCAGTCTCTGTAAAACAGTAATGAGAGCACTGGCTCACATCAGACACTCCATGAGCCATTGAGAGAGGTGACGTGGATTCTGATATCCTGAAGTAATTGCAGTGTAACCAGCTCTTCCCTCTGGCAAACACGTGTCCCAGCCAGCCGAGCATTCGTCACCCAGGGTACCTGAGCCTTGTGTCTTTCTGAGATGTTTCAGGTTTTAAGAGTTGCACTGGCATTTTCTTGTCAGTTGGTGTAGTTTTCCTGCTCTCAAGGTTTTTCCAGGAAAGCCTGTTTAAGCAGCTCCCTGTCCTGTCTCTCTCCAGGTGAAACAGCCAGTGGTGCAGCTCTGGGCTGTGGGTGTGTGCTGTGGAATCGATCTCTGGAGTTATCTGGGTTAGAAATGAGCCTTCCAATCACAGTTTATTGTTGGATTATGGTTTTATTGAACGTGTGTTCTGTCATTAAACAGTACAGCCACTGACTGTTTATGGTCTGGAATCATTAAATATCTAACTAGAATATAGATTGTGGTTACATAAACATGTTTGCGTGATCCATTGGCAACTAGTTGGGCTACTGGAGTGAATGCAGCTAAGCCTCCCCTGTTTGATATAGGATCTTTGCTTACTATGGCACACCTTCCACTAGACCAGGTTGCTCCAAGCCCTGCCCAGCCTGGCCTTGAGTTCAGAATATCATTAACTAGAATAACATTGCTGCTGAATTTGGGGGTTTGTGTGTGTGTGCTTTGGCTGTATCAGGGTCATGTGGCCACTGCAGGAGTGTAGGTGAGTTTGTTTTATTCTCCTCAACATCTCCCCCTTTTCTGGAAAAGGAACACGTGATCATCAGAAAGTAGACTTATTTCCTCCAAGAGGGGAGAGCATCCTTTAGAGATTCTCTTCTCATACTGCCATTCCACTGTGAAAAACTACAGATAAACCACTTCTGATGAACTATTGAAATACAGGATCATGATCCTCAGACACAGTGAATGTAAAAAACCCCCAAACCCCACAATCGAGAACAAACCAAGCATCAAAACCCTGCAAAACAAACTGAAGCCCATCTCCAAGTGTCTAACAAAATTGTGACACAATTTGTGTGCCCTGCTGCCTGGTGTTGCTTGGGCCACGCACACAGGCATTGTAACTTCCAGTCCAGTCACCACTGTCAGATGGGGTGTGGGGAATGTGTGCCTGCCCCAACGTGGAGATGGGAAGTGGAATCACAGGGTTGAAATCACACTGGTTCTGGCTCAGCCTGGGACCTGGTGGCTCATGGTCATATAATGCTGCTCAGGGCAGAGCCGAGCATGTGAAACTCTTGCTCTCTGGCCTTATTTACAGAATCACAGAATAAACTAGGTTAGAAAAGACCTTTGAGATCATCAAATCCAACCTATGACCTACCACCTCCTCATCAACTAAACCATGGCACTGAGTGCCACATCCAGTCTTTCTTTAAATACATCCAGGGACAGTGATTCCACCACCTCCCTGGGCAGATGATTCCAGTGCCCAATTTCAAATAGTCCAGAGATGTACCAGGACTTGCTGCTGTTGTGGCAGAGCCTAAGACAGTCATTCCAATGAATAACAACCAAGTGCAGAAGAATCAGCTAAGATTTCCTTATTTTTCTCCTGAACATAAACACAGTGATATATGTGAAGGGTTAACCAGACCTTATTCCTGCTCCATGGATGGTTTGCAATAAATAAACCCCAAACTCACCAGCCTGGAGAGCCTCAATGTGGTTTTGAGTAGTGATGTAATGATGTTGAGAGTCTCTTCAAATTCAGTTTACACCAGTAACCCTGGAGTTACTAGGAATTGCTTTGGACCTGGTGCTGTTATGGGTGATGCTTTTGCCAGGCAGGAGGGTGGCAGAGCCCAGGTACAGGTGGACACTCCCAGCAGCAGCCAGAGCTGGCCCTTGGCAGAGCAGCTTTCACTAGCATGGGTTTGCTTGGAGCTGAGCACAGCACTGCCTCCAGGAGAAACCTGAGCTTCATGTTCTCCCACCTGCCTGCTTCCCAGCCACAATTATTTTGAAGCCATTTTTCTGGGAATTCTACTTTTATCTGCTTTCAGGTCATCTCAAACTTGTCATTTGTGGTGTTATCGTTTAAACTTGCAAACACTGCCTTCCCCTTTGTGCCCTGGTCTAATTTGCTGTCTGTGAGCAAACTCTGAGATGGATGTGATAGAATCCTCCAGAACTTCATCCAACCTCATTCCTTCTGGGAGGCTCTTTGAAGTCATGTCTACTGCGTACTGATGGAGGCTTTTGGATAAATCAGTGTATTTTTGTGGAAACTGGTAGTCTAAAATGCAGCATTACACTGGATATGTGTGTCATTTCACATAGGAAGAATGAAGAGGATTGTATTAAGTGTAAGTCATAATTTTTCACTTTTAAAAACTTTGAATGTTAAGGGTCTAGTGGATTTCATGGTATCAAAACCCACCAGTTCAAGATGTTTTGTGTTTAAAAAAAAATTAAAATATAAGTGTATCAGAGGTAGATTTAGTGAAAGGTAAAAACCTTTGTGTTGTGCTAGAGCAGCTGTTTTGAAAGCAAGTCCTCCTGTCAGCTCCTTCTGTGAGTCCTTTCTGCAGACTGCTAATTGGGAATTCAGACCCTTTTTCATTACTGGACAGGGTTGTCAGACATCCACTGGGGACATGGATTTTTAGTGGTTCTCTTTTGCCTAATAAGTTTTGAAGTACTGCTGGAAAGTAATGGATCTGTGTGGGGCCTGACCTGAGGATAATGAGGATCTGAAATTAAACCAACCAGCCTTGTTCTTTTGCCAGTGTCCTGTTATCATCCTACACAAAGAATCATCATTCCTTTGTTTTATGGTAGTTTGTACTTGAAGGGTGATTTTGCATGTCAGAAAGTGGATAACTTGTTTAAATAAAACCTTGGGGTTTTAATTAATCAGCTTGGTTTCTGTATCCCCAAAAGAAAGGAAAAGAAGTTCTATCAGACTTCTCTTTAGGAATTTTCTGTGGAAATTTGCCTGTAAATATTCAGCTTGGATGCAGATGGTCTTGGTGCTGGTCTCTCATTCAATATCAGGGTTGGGTGTGGGTTTTGGGGTGGTTTCATGGGATTTTTTCATTTTTAAAGCTAAGTCCATACAGGAGAGTCACTGTCAGGTCACAGACTGCTGCAAGTGCACCAGTAACTTTCAGTCAAAGCTTTGTTCAGGTTTTTAATAGCAACATGTACCAAATGATTTTCTTTTTCTCTGCTCCTACCAAAGATTAAATGCTTATTTTGTCTTGTCCAGAGAAAAGCAGGTCAAGGTTTCCTTTGGAAAGAGAATTTCCTAGATTGTAAATTCATGGCATGTGCAGATGATTCAGCAAATATACCTTCCTACCCTTAGGGTGTTAGTGGGCATTGTAGTATTGGGTTGAAGGTTGGACTTGATGATCTTGGAGGTCTCACCCAACTGTAATGGTTCTGTGATTCCTGCATGAGACACTGGAGAACTCTGTCAGTGATGTTGTGCAGAAAACAATATTTTGCATAGATGAATTCTTTTAATGAGTGATATAAATAGGTCTAAAGATTAAGTAAGGAGAATAAAGTCTTGTGCAGTACAGCAAGTCCATTAAATGAAAGTTCTTTTGCATCCTCCTAGGTATTTCCAAAGCTCACAGGTGACCTGGTTCAACACGCTTGCTAAAATTGCTCAAGTATATATAACTGCTTGGAGTTCAGCAGGTTTCTATAAAAATAGATCACAATTCACTTGGAACCCTTACTTTTTTTAAAACACGCGGTAAAAATACCTTGTAAGCAGATTTTCATGAGGGCAGTAGCATGATCTGAGCCTGTTTGTTAATAGTGTGCCTTCAGCATCGGATTGGGTGTTCGGAATCCTGGTCGCACATACTGTCACTGATGTGCAGGTACCTTTGATCTCCATCCACTACTCCTGATGTCTGTGTTCTAACTTGCTCATTCCAGTTTTGTGGGCTCTTTTCTGCTGGTTTGTCCCCATGTCGCTGTTGAACCGCTAGCAGAGAGAAGGAGACCAGTCTTCAGTGTGGCAGAAAATGTCTGTTTTTATTAATTAATTTCAACTTATATAGATGTCCTAGGTTGCAATATAGATGTATTTAAGTATTCTATTACCACCAGCTGTGGGCCATTAGCTGTTATCAGCTGCTAATGACCCACCCGGGATGATAGGCAATGGGCCATCCGTTAGCTGTTATCACCTGCTAATGACCCACCCCCGGATGACAGACAATGGGCCATCAGGGACCCACCGCATGACTCATGGACTTATCTCATCCCATTGTGGGATGCTCTGCCCAGGAGGGAGGAGCCAGGTGTTCCCACCTGGATATAACCTGGCCTTGGAACTGCCTGAGCTAGCCCTGTCTACTGGGTTCCCAGAGGACAAGAGCTACCACTGGACCTTCAGCTGGAGACCAGACCTTCACAGGATCACCGCTTGAACTGAACTACTTCAGTTGGACTGCTACCACCACCCTAACAGGGTGTCAGGTTGTATCTGACTTTGTCAGTGCTTTTCCTTGTATTATTTCACTTATTTTTAATTTCAATCTTGACTTGTGATCTCCCACTGGTTTGTTTTCAAACCAATACATATTTTGGCGCCCAATGTGGGGCCAATCGACCTGGGGAAACTCAGAAATCCTATCACCATGATGCTCAGCCTGTCTATGTGGGTACTGTCTCTTACCCTCTATATTTTCCCTCAAATGGGAAACTATCTGCCCTTCGTATTGCTCCTGTTGCGACCAGGGAATGGCATGAGAATTGCTCTATTGGTTTATTATGCCTATAGCATGGTAACCTGTGAGGCGATGAATGCCATTCGTTATATATACTCGACTTTGTCTGCCTGGCCTAACCTGAGCTGCTACGTCTGGGACCTCCTCAGCAATTGCACCCACCCTCTGGGGCTAGGAGGAGAGAGCGGTTTCTTCCAGCATTTCAGGCCAGGCACAGCCGTCTTTGACAATATTGAGTTCTCTCTGGATGCTAAGGATGGCATCATCTTTTTGTTAGTTCTATTTTCTTTGACCAGCACTGTGTACATCATGCTGAGGAACAGAACAATACTTGGTGTTGTACAGCGTCTTCTTGAAGAGGAGGAGAAAAGAAACAAGTCAGCAGGCACCACGTCCACGCAAACTGCCACCAAGAGGAAAGGAACCAAACGAGCAGTCAATGTCTCAACACAGACCACTGCCGAATCAGAACAGCCGAAGCCAGTAGCAGTTGCCCCCGTCCAGAAAAAGAAATCAAAAAGCAAATCAGTCCGCATAGCGACTGACGAGGATGCGGCAGGACCATCACACCCAGCAGAAGAGACAGAGCTGGAGATCATCACTCGCTCTCTATCCCTGGGGGAGCTGCGTGACCTACGGAGGGAATTCACCCAGCAGGCGAACGAGTCCATCTTGACCTGGCTGCTCCGCATCTGGGACTCCGCAGCTAACGACACCATTCTGGACGGAAGTGAGGCCAGGCAACTGGGATCCCTGTCTCAGGATGTGGTCATTGACCAGGGGATTGGGAGAATCCAGGAAACTCTCAGCCTCTGGCGGCGATTGCTGGCGAGTGTACGGGACAGATACCTGTGTAAAGAAGACCTCCAGATGCACCAAAGGAAATGGAACACAATAGAACAAGGTATCCGATGCCTGAGGGAATTGGCCGTGCTAGAGATCATTTTCTCGGACAACGAGAGATTCCCTAAGAGCCCAGATAATGTCCAGTGCACTTCACAAATGTGGCTAAGATTTGCGCGGCTCGGACCAGAGATATACTCTCGTTACCTGGCAACACTGCAGTGGAGGGAAGGCGAAGACAAGGTGGGCGTGTTAGCAAACAAACTGAGAATTTATGAGGACACTGTCACCGCTCCACTACGCACCCATGTCTCATCGGTGGAAACAAACCTGGCCGAGCAAGTCCGGAGCTTGATTGAAGAGGGCCACCAGAACCTAAGGAAAGAGCTCAAAGAAGGAATTTTCCATGCCTCACCGAAACCAACCAGAGTCTCTGCCATCCGGAGCAGACGTCCCCCAGCCAGGGAAAGAAGACAAACTCCGCGACATGACCTCTGGTTTTTCCTACAGGAGCATGGGGAAGACATGAGAAAGTGGGATAGGAAACCCACCTCCTCCTTAGCAGCCCGGGTACGCGAATTGAAAAGAGAAACATCCACTTCAGAAGGCTCATCTAGATTCAACACTGTCCCAGTCTCTTGTGGACAGAACCCCAGACGGCATGGGAATGACAATATGACTGATCCTCTTGAAGGAACCTCAGGAACACATCTACAGGAGGAGAGCATCGTGCACCAAAACCAGGATTAGAGGAGCCCTGCCTCTAGCCAGGTAGAGGAAAGGGATAACCGGATCTATTGGACTGTGTGGATCCGATGGCCTGGCACGTCTGACCCACAAAGATATACGGCTTTGGTTGATACCGGCGCTCAGTGCACCCTGATGCCATCCAGGTATGTGGGGACCGAATCCATTTCTATTTCTGGGGTGACAGGAGGATCCCAGCAGCTGACTGTACTGGAAGCTGAAGTGAGTTTAACTGGGAACGAGTGGCAGAAACACCCCATTGTGACTGGTCCAGACGCCCCATGCATCCTTGGCATAGACTATCTCAGGAGTGGATATTTCAAAGACCCAAAGGGACATCGCTGGGCTTTTGGGATAGCAGCCGTAGAGACAGAAGACATAGGACAACTGAATACCCTGCCTGGTCTCTCAGATGACCCGTCTGCTGTAGGACTACTGAGAATTGAAGAACAGCGGGTACCAATTGCTACAGCAACAGTGCACCGCCGGCAATACCGCACCGACACAGACTCTGTGGCCCCCATCCATAAGATGATTCGGGAACTGGAGAGCCAAGGGGTGGTCAGCAAGGCTCACTCACCCTTTAACAGCCCTATATGGCCAGTGCGTAAGTCCAGTGAAGAATGGAGACTGACAGTGGATTACCGTGGCCTGAATGAAGTCACACCACCACTGAGTGCTGCTGTACCGGACATGTTGGAACTTCAGTACGAGCTGGAATCCAAAGCAGCAAAGTAGTATGCGACCATCGATATTGCCAATGCCTTTTTCTCCATTCCTCTGGCGGCAGAGTGCAGGCCTCAGTTTGCTTTCACCTGGAGAGGTGTGCAGTACACATGGAACCGACTGCCCCAGGGGTGGAAGCACAGTCCCACCATCTGCCATGGACTGATCCAGGCTGCACTGGAAAAGGGTGAGGCTCCAGAACATTTGCAGTATATTGATGATATCATTGTGTGGGGGGACACAGCAACGGAAGTATTTGGGAAAGGAGAGAAAATCATCAGGATTCTCCTGGAAGCCGGTTTCGCCATCAAGAAGAGTAAAGTCAAGGGACCTGCCCGAGAGATCCAGTTCCTGGGAGTAAAGTGGCAAGACAGACGGCATCAGATTCCTTCTGAGGTCATCAATAAGATCACTGTGATGTCTCCACCAACCAACAAGAAGGAGACGCAAGCTTTCCTAGGCGCCATAGGCTTTTGGAGAATGCACATCCCTGAGTACAGCCAGATCGTGAGTCCTCTCTACCTCATAACCTGCAAGAAGAATGATTTCCACTGGGGCCCTGAACAGCAGCAAGCCTTCACCCAGATCAAACAGGAGATCGCTCATGCGGTAGCCCTTGGCCCAGTCAGGACAGGACCAGAGGTAAAGAATGTACTTTACTCTGCAGCCAGGAGCCATGGTCTGTCCTGGAGCCTTTGGCAGAAGGTGCCTGGCGAGACTCGAGGACGACCACTGGGATTCTGGAGCCGAAGTTACAGAGGGTCCGAAGTCAACTACGCTCCCACCGAGAAAGAAATCTTGGCAGCTTACGAAGGAGTCCAAGCCGCCTCAGAGGTGATCGGCACAGAAGCACAGCTTCTCCTGGCACCCCGGCTACCAGTGCTGGGGTGGATGTTTGTTGTGGTGGATAATACCACCTCAGGGACTGCTGGGGAGCTGAGTGGTTCCAGTACAGCAGGGCTTCACTGGTGGGAGACATCCTAGTGTCCCCTCTGGAGAACACGATGGTCCCTCCCCAAATTATGTAAATCCCCCCAGCTGTAACTTAACCCCTGATCCCATCCCTTCCTTCTCCCCATTGGTTGTGATGTTCCCCCCCGCCTCCTCTTACCTGACCCTCCAGCTATCCCTATAAATATAGACAACGAGGGTCTCTCTTCCTCTTTCATCCTGGACCCCTTCGGAATAAACTTCTGGAATATCCAGCTGACTGAGCGCTCTGAGTTCTTTGTCTCTGGTGACGCACGAGCTATCCAACTCTGTGGGTGAGTGAGAATATGTGCCATACACCGGCACGGGTGTGAGAAAGGTCGTTCTGTACAGCACCAGGCAGTGCTGGCTGGAGTGATCTCTCAATAGCCTTAGAGACACTTTCGGTAAACGCAGAGGCCTGGTTCCACCCCTCCTCCCCCCACTCTGCGCCAAGTGGCGCCCGAACAGGGACCTGAAAAATCCCTGAAAGTGTCTCGGAAGGCTTTATGCCATAGATGTCACGATCGGAGCAGCTACTTCCCTCGAAAACAGGTCTAAGTTTTATTAGATCTGTTTAAGGAGGCAGCCGAGAAATCTCCGTTTGTCTGGGACAGGAGAAATCGGCTAACACCAGAGAACCACGCCGAAAGTTTTTTTTTACACTCTCGGAAGCCTCGAAGTGGTAAGTGAGGCTTTGCCGGGGTGAATTTTTCTTTTGTTTTCTTTCCTTATTCTTTCTTTCGGTGTTGGGAAGAATTTATTTGGGGAATATGGGTGGGAAGTTAACCCGTCCCCAATCAGAGCTTTATACCTACCTTAAAACTACCCTTAAGTCAGATAATTCCCAGTTTTCTAAGGGGAATTTAAAATGTTTTGTTTGTTGGATTTTTAACATCTTTCCAAATGTTTCTGTAGCTGCTGTTCAGTCTCTTAGTTTCTGGGATAAGATCGGAGAGAAACTAACTGTTCTCACACAGGCTGGGGATCAAACGATTGCTAATTTTCTCCCTTTGTTTGTAGTGATTTATAAGTCTGTTAAGAACGCTAAGACTGAATCAGTTCTGCCGAAAAATTCAGATCTCTCTTGTGCTGTCTCCCCTGTGTCTGTTCCCTCCCTCGCTGTCCCTAAACCCCCAGAACCCCAGGGGGAGAAGCGCTCTCTCCCCTATCCCCTGCTCCAGCCGGGTCTGGCCAGCCCGGCTCGAGCCTGCCCCTCACCCTCTTCCCAGCTCCCCAAAACCTCCCTACCTCGACTCCATGTTTTTCGCGAGACGGCACAAACCACGCGTTACCCTTTCCTCCTGCGGGGCAACATGGCGCCGCCCACGTGGAGAAACAAGCTAGCATGCCTGATTCTTATCAGTTTAAAACTCCCGGGTTAGCGTCGGTCCCTCCCCCCGCAGTATCGGGTGTCCCGTCGGCTCCGCTCCTCGCAGTATCGGGTGTCCCGTCGGCTCCGCTCCCCGCAGTATCGGGTGTCCTGTCGGCTCCGCTCCTCCTGGTATCGGGTGTCCCTGCGTCGGCTCTGCCCCCCGCGGGGAGCTCCCATCCCGGCGCGGGTCCCTCCCTCGTTCACCCCCCCTCCCCGGCGGTGCTACTCCTGCGGCCCCGCTCCTCCCCGGTTCCCACGGCAACGGAGCCAGCCAGCGACGGAGGAGGAGCCGTCCCCACTGTGCCCGGTCCCGGCCTCGGGCTGCCTGTTCCTCTTCGGAGGAGGAAAGCAGCGACTCTGAAGAGGACCCGTGGCTCGATATACGCAGGCAAGCCGCACACGAGGGGCACTGGGAAATAGCCAACAAAATCTCTGTCACTGCAGCGCCTGTCCATTATAATAGAGCTGGAGGGAACCCCCGGTGGGACGCCCTCCCGTATGCACAGATAAAAGAGATGTGCAAAGCGGGGAAGGATTTTGGGCGTGACTCCCCTTATTTTAAGAATCTACTTCAAGCTACTTTTGCTGCAAATGTATTAGTTCCACATGATATAAAAAATCTTATGGCATGCCTTCTGTCACCCGGGGAATACATGCTGTGGGACAAAACTTGGAGAAAACAATTAAAAGACCTCCTTCAGGTATATCACAGAGATCCTAACAGGGCTCACTTAACCCTAGATGATCTTTGTGGGGAAGGAAACCTAGTTAAACCCCAGGATCAGGCGAGACAATTGCCTGAACTAATTTTAGAAGATATCAAAAGAGAAGCTGACAGGGCTTTGCTCTCAACTCCCTCGGACTCCACTCCCTCTCTAAATTTCTCCACCATAAAACAAACTATCGATGAGTCCTTTATAAAATTCTTCGATAGACTAAAAGAGTCAGTTGAAAAGCAAGTTGGGAACTCAGAAGCCCAAAAGGAGCTGCTGCGTGCACTAGCTATGGCGAATGCTAATGAGAGTTGTAAAAAAGTCCTCCGAGCCCTTCCTCTAGACCCACCTCCTACCCTCGATCAGATGATTGAGGCTTGCACCAAATTAGCATCTCCTGAAGCAACCATAGCCCAAGCAGTTTCAAAAGGGGTAGCAGAAGCACTAGCAGCATCTCAGACACCTCCACGGAGATGTTATAATTGTGGGAGTTTTGAACACATAGTCAGAGACTGCCCTGAACCAAAGCGTGTTAAGCGAAATACTAACAAAAATACTGAGGCTGTGCCCCCAGGCTGTCCCTGCCAGCATCACCATCAGAAGGACCAGGGAAACGAACAGTGAAGCACGGCGCGGCTCCGCGCAAGGACACAAATTCTACAGCCGTCTCTCCCTGCCCTGCCACCCCTGCCATGGATGGTAACTGCGCACCACATAGCGGAACAGACAAGAGACTCTGTCTTGTAAGTACTAATACACACCACTTCCGCAATGGAAATCAACAACACATATATGTGGACTTTGAAAAACCTTTTGACAGGTCTGTGGACATTCTAGTAGTCGGGGACACTAAGCATGGTCCACCTGAACTTTTTATTTTACCTGAGGTCCACAAAATAGACCCCAGTGGACAAGTACAAATTTCTGTCTCCTGTAACAACACTCCCTGGTTTCTATCAAAGGGTCAAGTGGTAGCACAAGCTATCATACTACCTAAAAACCACCCCAGGTGCCACAGAACACCTTCCATATGGTGGGCAGAAGTTGTAGGCGCAGATAAGCCCATGATGAATTGTAAACTACACAATGATAAATCCACTGCCTACCTGATGGGGATGGTAGACACAGGAGCCGATGTAACCATCATTTCTCGAGCAGAATGGCCCCAGGACTGGAAGACCAAACCAGCAGGCGGCAGAATCACAGGCATAGGAGGGTCAGCAACTTCCCAGAGGAGTACAAATAATATCATCGTAGAAAGCCCTGAAGGACACACAGCCACCATCCACCCATACGTAATTGACTCTGGTTTTACCCTCTGGGGCAGAGATCTCCTTACCCAGTGGGGGACTCAGCTGGTAATCCCACCTCCATCTCAGGATTTCTAGCTGGGGCCACTGGGAGACGCTCCACCCCGCCCCTTACCTGGAAAACAAATGACCCAGTCTGGGTAACCCAGTGGCCCCTAAGCAAAGAGAAGCTCAGCGCTTTAGAATCCCTGGTAGAAGAACAGCTTGCCAAGGGTCACATTGTACCATCTAATAGCCCTTGGAACTCCCCTGTCTTTATCATACGGAAACCTAGAAAAGACAAATGGAGGCTCCTCCAAGACCTCAGGAAAATCAATGAAGTCATTGAAGATATGAGACCCCTACAGCCTGGCCTGCCCTCGCCCTCAATGCTTCCTCAGAATTGGAAGCTTGCTGTCATTGACATTAAGGACTGTTTCTTCACAATCCCCCTACACCCAAGTGATGCTCCTCGGTTTGCTTTCTCCGTGCCATCCCTAAACCAGGAAGCCCCCCAGCGTAGATACCACTGGTGTGTGTTACCCCAGGGTATGAAAAATTCTCCAACTATTTGCCAATGGTACGTGGCTCGCGTCCTGTCCCCCATCCGCAAAGAGTTTGCACGTTCTATCATTCTCCACTACATGGATGATGTGTTAATTTGTGCACCAAATGATAAATACCTAAACTTAACTCTAGAAAAAACTATTCAAGCCATTGAGAAAGCAGGGTTTGAGATCCAGCAAGAAAAGATTCAGCGTACCTGCCTGTGGACCTACCTGGGACTCCGCATCAGCGAACGGACCATCGTACCCCAGCAGCTCACCATCAAAAACAACCCAAGGACACTCCGGGACTTGCACCAACTGTGTGGTTCTATAAACTGGATTCGTCCTCTGCTGGGAATTACTACGCAAGACCTTGCTCCGCTGTTTAACCTCCTAAAAGGCTGTGACCACCTGGACTCGCCCCGAGTCATCACAGAAGAGGCCCGGAAATCCATCGCTAAAGTACAGCTTGCCCTGTCTTCTCGCCAAGCCCATCGGACAAGTCCTGAGTTGCCTTTTAATTTCATCGTTCTAGGTGAGTCACCTAGGCTGTATGGACTGATTTTTCAATGGGACACTGCACAAAAAGACCCACTTCTTATAATAGAGTGGATCTTCTTACCACATCAGCCACTCAAAACCATAACAACACGACAAGAACAAGTAGCCCAACTAATTATGAGAGCCAGAGCACGCCTCCGTACCCTTGCAGGGTGTGATTTCACCTGCATCTATCCATCATTGGAAAATGAATCCTTAGCAAACGTACTCCAAACAAATGAACACCTTCAAGTTGCTCTGGATAGTTATCCAGGCAAGATTTCAAATCATCATCCAAAACATAAATTATTCAATTCGGCTTTTCATTTGGCCCCAAAAGAACTTCAAAGTCGAACCCCTCTCAAGGCTCTAACTGTTTTTACAGATGGCTCCGAGAAATCCCAAAAGTCAGTCGTGACTTGGAAGCATCCCGAAACGCAAGTGTGGAAGCACGATATCCAAATAATCGAAGGCTCACCGCAAATTGCGGAGCTTGCGGCTGCTGTTAGAGCTTTTGAGATGTTCGAAGAACCTATTAATCTGGTAACAGATTCAGCTTATGTAGCTGGGGTAGTCGCCAGAGCAGAACATGCCTGGCTAAAAGAAGTGTCAAATCCTAAATTGTATAAACTGCTCTCAAAACTTGTTTTTCTGCTTTCCCACAGAAAGCAGCCGTTCCATGTGATGCATGTGAAGTCACACACCGATCTCCCTAGACCAGTTGCTGAAGGGAATCGGAGGGCAGACGCTCTGGCTATGCCGGTAAAAGCTCCTAACATTCCAGACACCTTTGCTCAGGCAAAGCTGAGCCACCAATTTTACCATCAGAATGTACCAGCACTGATGAGAATGTTTAAACTACCTCGTAACCAAGCAAGAACAATTGTAGCAACCTGTCCTAGCTGTCAGAGCTACCAAATGCCATCATTAGGGTCTGGGGTTAACCCCCGGGGTCTAGGCAGCTGTGAAGTCTGGCAAACAGATGTGACCCATGTCCCCCAGTTTGGCAGATTGAAATATGTACACGTTTCTGTAGACACATTTTCTGGAGCTGTTTTTGCATCTGCCCATGCAGGAGAAAAGGCAAGAGATGTTATAAAGCACTTTCTCCTTGCTTTTGCTACCCTGAGCGTTCCTGCTGAGATAAAAACTGACAACGGTCCAGCATACATCTCTAACAAACTTCAAGAGTTTTTTAGCTCATGGGGCATCAAACACATTACAGGTATCCCCCACTCCCCCACAGGACAATCCATAGTTGAGAGGACACACCAGACAATTAAGAGGGTCCTAGACCAACAACAGGGAGGGTCAGAACTCAATTCTCCCATTATGAGACTCTGCAAAGCCCTTTTTACAATAAATTTCTTAAACAATTCGTTTGAAGAGCCTGACCCCCCCTGTGTTCCGGCATTTTACTAATTCGACCCAAGCCAAATTAAAAGAACAACCGCCAGTGTTAATCAAAGATCCAGAAAGCCATCGAATATCAGGCCCTTTTTCACTAATTGTATGGGGGAGGGGATATGCTTGTGTTTCCACACCTTCAGGACCCAAGTGGATACCAGGAAAATATGTAAAACCCTACCTCCGACCGTCAGTGACAGCTCCTGAGCAGACGAAAGATGACACACCAGACACTGACAAAGAAACCCCAGACAAAGAAACCAGTGCCGCTTGGAGAAGACGTCGGCGCAAGATTCCAGCCACGTGAACAGCTATTTGTGCCGCCTTCAAGCAGTTCCCCTAACCCACAAATCCCTTATCTGTTACCCTCATGTGTTTCCCTAACCCACAACCTTATTACCTGTGTCTTATGAAAAAAAGGGGGGATGAGAGGGGAAAAAGAAAGAAGTAACAGAAAACCATCTTTTAATGATTTTTGCTTGAAATCCCATCCCAGCTCCAAGGGGGACCGTGCACTCTTGGCAGGCTTTCTGTACTAGCACCCAACAAAACCCAAATTCTACATTGGAGAAACCATACTCGATTGGCCCGCCAAAAAAGAAATATACAACAATTAGATCCTAATTGTGATAGCGAAATTATCAATTGGTCATTGTCTAAAAGGATTGCTGCATCGTTTTTCCTGCCTGGAGTAGCAGCAGCAAAAGCCTTAGGTGAACTTAGCCACCTTGAGTGCTGGCTCGGAAAGCATGCTAACCTAACCTCGAGTGCCCTCTCTCAACTTCTTGAAGATGAAGAAACCACCAGGCATGCAACACTGCAAAACAGAGCAGCCATCGATTTTCTTTTATTAGCCCATGGACATAGCTGTGAGGAATTCGAAGGACTGTGTTGCTTTAACCTGTCATCTCATAGCCAGAGCATCCACGCGACGATACAGAAAATAAAGGATCAAATCAAAGAACTGAAGACAGAAAAAGAAGCAGACTGGATTGGCAATCTTTTCGGACAATGGGGACTTCAAGGATGGCTAACATCCTTAGTCAAAACTGGACTGTGGGTGATCCTAATAATTTTCCTTGTTCTAAGCTTGTTCGGTTGCCTCAAGAAGTGTTTAACTAAGCAAGTAGGGGGAGGCCTTTCCTTTAAATAAAGAAGGGGGAGATGTTGTGGTGGATAATACCACCTCAGGAACTGCTGGGGAGCCGAGTGGTTCCAGTACAGCAGGGCTTCACTGGTGGGAGACATCCTAGTGTCCCCTCTGGAGAACACGATGGTCCCTCCCCAAATTATGTAAATCCCTCCAGCTGTAACTTAACCCCTGATCCCATCCCTTCCTTCTCCCCATTGGTTGTGATGTTCCCCCCGCCTCCTCTTACCTGACCCTCCAGCTATCCCTATAAATATAGACAACGAGGGTCTCTCTTCCTCTTTCATCCTGGACCCCTTCGGAATAAACTTCTGGAATATCCAGCTGACTGAGCGTTCTGAGTTCTTTGTCTCTGGTGACGCACGAGCTATCCAACTCTGTGGGTGAGTGAGAATATGTGCCATACACCGGCACGGGTGTGAGAAAGGTCGTTCTGTACAGCACCAGGCAGTGCTGGCTGGAGT
This sequence comes from Entomyzon cyanotis, assembly GCA_024500445.1. Lineage (NCBI taxonomy): Eukaryota > Metazoa > Chordata > Aves > Passeriformes > Meliphagidae > Entomyzon > Entomyzon cyanotis. The sequence goes on along the minus strand of JAKEPQ010000802.1, from coordinate 33,817 downwards.
GATCTCTCAATGGCCTTAGAGACACTTTCGGTAAACGCAGAGGCCTGGTTCCACCCCTCCTCCCCCCCCCCCCTCTGTGCCAGATGTTCAAGGGAAAGGTTCCCTCTACCCACCATGCCACTGACGCCACGTGGAGCAAATGGATTGCCCTCATCACGCAGCGCGCCCGTATTGGAAACCCGAATCGCCCTGGGATTCTGGAAATTATAACAAACTGGCCTGAAGGTGAGACTTTTAAATTATCTTCAGAAGAAGCAGAGGAGCAAGTAGCACGTGCCGAGGAAGCACCCCCGTATAACGAGCTGCCGGAGAGTGAAAGACTCTACGCCCTCTTCACCGATGGTTCCTGCCGAATTGTAGGCGCAGATCGGAAATGGAAAGCTGCAGTATGGAGCCCCACACGACAAGTTGCACAGGCTACCGAGGGACAAGGTGGATCGAGTCAGGTCGCGGAGCTTAAAGCCGTCCAACTGGCTTTGGATATTGCCGAACGAGAGAAATGGCCAAGGCTCTATCTCTACACCGACTCCTGGATGGTAGCCAACGCGCTATGGGGATGGTTAGATCGCTGGAGAAAGGCCAACTGGCAGCGCAGAGGAAAACCCATCTGGGCCACCGAGATTTGGCAGGACATCGCCGCCCGGGCAGAAAAGCTGACTGTGAAAGTTCAACACGTGGATGCACATGTACCTAAGAGTCGGGCTAATGAAGAGCATCGTAACAACGAGCAAGTGGACCGAGCTGCCAAGGTGAAAGTGTCACAGGTGGATCTGGACTGGCAGCACAAAGGAGAATTTTTCTAGCTCGTTGGGCCCATGATGCCTCTGGTCATCAAGGGAGAGATGCAACGTACAGATGGGCTCGTGACCGAGGGGTGGACTTGACCATGGACAACATCTCACAGGTCATCCATAGCTGTGAGACTTGTGCTGCAATCAAACAGGCCAAGCGGGTGAAGCCTCTGTGGTATGGTGGACGATGGTCAAAGTACAGGTATGGGGAAGTATGGCAAGTTGACTACATCACCCTTCCCCAAACCCGCCAAGGAAAGCGCTACGTACTGACCATGGTGGAAGCAACCACGGGATGGTTAGAGACCTACCCTGTGCCTCATGCTACTGCCCGGAACACCATCTTGGGTCTGGAAAAGCAAGTCCTGTGGAGACATGGTACCCCTGAGAGAATCGAGTCTGACAATGGAACCCATTTCAAGAATGGCCTCATAAGCACCCGGGCTAGAGAACACGGAATTGAATGGATATACCATATCCCCTATCATGCACCAGCTGCCGGGAAAGTTGAACGGTGCAACGGATTTCTTAAGACAACTTTGAAGGCACTTGGCGGGGGAACCTTCAAAAATTGGGAACTGAATTTAGCAAAGGCCACCTGGATGGTTAACACAAGAGGTTCTATCAATCGAGCTGGTCCTGCCCAGTCCAAACCTTTGCACACAGTGGACGGAGATAAAGTCCCTGTGATACACATAAGAGGTTTTTTAGGAAAGACTGTTTGGATTAGTCCCACCTCAGGCAAAGGCAAACCCATCCGCGGAGTTGTTTTTGCCCAAGGACCTGGTTATACTTGGTGGGTGATGCAGGCAGATGGGGAAATGCGTTGTGTCCCACAAGGAGACCTTATCTTAAGTGAGAACTGTGTAGATGGTAATAGAATAAGGGGTGGATAATATCCTAGGTTGCAATATAGATGTATTTAAGTATTCTATTACCACCAGCTGTGGGCCGTTAGCTGTTATCACCTGCTAATGACCCACCCCTGATGACAGACAATGGGCCATCAGGGACCCACCGCATGACTCATGGACTTATCTCATCCCATTGTGGGATGCTTTGCCCAGGAGGGAGGAGCCAGGTGTTCCCACCTGGATATAACCTGGCCTTGGAACTGCCTGAGGTAGCCCTGTCTACTGGGTTCCCAGAGGACAAGAGCTACCACTGGACCTTCAGCTGGAGACCAGACCTTCACAGGATCACCGCTTGAACTGAACTACTTCAGTTGGACTGCTACCACCACCCTAACAGGGTGTCAGGTTGTATCTGACTTTGTCAGTGCTTTTCCTTGTATTATTTCACTTATTTTTAATTTCAATCTTGACTTGTGATCTCCCACTGGTTTGTTTTCAAACCAATACAATAGACTTTCAAAGGTCACTCAGATTGGTCGGTTCAAAACCTCCCCCCAGGCCGATTGGCCAGCTTCAATCATTCGTATCTTGAGACACTGTTCCAACAACATCCAAACTTTATCTTTGTTTATAAAACACAGGAAGAGAGAAAAATTTCTCACGGGAAAGGTCTGTGCTCGCCACATCCCCATGGAAAGAGCAGCATCATGCTAGTCTCCCTCTAAGACAAACTTGTGCCTTGATGAAATTCTGCCTGGTGTTTTCTTCTGCTGACTGTTATTCCAGCCAATGAAAATATGAATGCAGTCCCTCTTCTTTAGAGGTCTGACGTCCTAGAAATAGGACCTGAAACACTGTTGTAAAACATATGATATTTTTCTGTTGTATGAGCTCATGAATCTCGAAGATCTCCAAACCCTGTAGTTCTTTTAATGCTTAATGGTGTTTGCTTGATCTTTTGATTTCTGCTGTGTGAGAATCCTTGCTCAACCAGGAGTGCTCTGGAGGACCATGGGTGCTCCATGAACTGAAAAATGCAGTGTAGCTAGGAGAGTCTTTCCGATCCAAACTGCACAGCCTTCTTTCCTCCAGAAGCTTTAGGTTTAGTTGCTCTGATTTTGAGATCTCCTTTAGAGAAAATAATGGGGATTTTACAAATACATTGCATCCTGCAGCGAGGGTTGAGAACTCCGTGGGTGTGAAAAGGCGCAGTTTGGTTTTCTCTTGGACTTGGTGAGGGGGAATGTGATGAACACTTGCAAGGATGAAGATCTGAGCTGGATTCCCAGGCTGCATGTAGTGAAGCTGTCCCTGCTTCAGCCAGATAAGTTGTAACCAAGTGACCTTTTAAGTTTGTTTTCTTGTGCTGAACTTGCAGAGGAGAGTGGAGATGTGGGTCATATCCCTGATGCATGGTTTTGTTTGCATTGCACAACTGAGATTTTATCAAACATTGTTGGCAAAATTGCCACTGACAATTTCAAGATTAGTAAGATATTGCAAGTATTATAGTGAGACGTACCACATTCTGTTGCTATGGCCTTCAGAAAGTCACTGTGATGTCCTCAGAGATTGAGCTGTTCGCTTGGGGTCCTCTTGGCTGCCTTCCCCTGGGGTTGATAGTGACAGCCCACCAGACAGGGTACCCCACCTGGGTTCTCCCTCTTGGGCTGCCCAGCATTGTTTGATGTTGGGGAGGTGCCAGTCAGAACAGGATAAACTGATTTGGGAATAATTTGTGCAGGAGGTTGGTGCAGAATAGCTTCCTAGAGCATGTTTTTTTCACTCAACCATATGTGGATTGGTTTAATCCACCAACAAATCAAAGTGAGAATCAGCTCAACTCTTCTGCCATTGAACTTGGTTTCAGTTGCTGAGAGATTTAGGGGAAGCCTAATGTGGTTATTAGGCTTACTATGACCAACACTGGCCCTTAAGTAGATGAAATGTGCTTGATTTTGCTTTTGAACTTAAGATTCTGGTTGATTTTCCCCCCCAAAGGGGGAGATTTAAGAGCAGTGTGTGTTTGGGTGATCACACGTGTGCTGTGTGCAGCACACAGGGCTCTGTGTGTGGGTTTTCTTTCAGGAAACCAGAAGTGCCACAGTTAAAACATTGAATTAAAGATTTGTTGTCTTTTCCATTTGGATTTGTTTTGCCACCAAAACACTGAGTTAAAGATCTGTTATCTTTTTTAGTATGTTATGTTTTGCAAACTTTCAGATATAATAAAACTAGAGATGAGGCACTCAGTGGATGAAACTGGATTCACAGAGTCTCAGCATGCAGGTAACATTCCAGTGGGATCTGGTTTCTCTCCTTGCAGTCAGTGGAAATTTACCTCGCTGGCTTCTATCATGGGCTGGAATCAGAAATGTCTCTACACAGAGAGAAGGGAAAAAAAAAACGCCAAACGGAACCCAACCAACACTCCCCCACTGCGGCTCAGGTGAAGTTCTCTCCAGGTGAAACCCAAGCTCACTGGCCTTTCCCCTCGTTGCCTTGGTGATGGTCATTTACTGCCTCCGTCAGCTGAACTTCCGCGTGTGCGGGTGGAGGCGGCGGGCGAGCGGCGGTGCCTGGCGGAGCTCTTGGCGCGGGGGTCCCGCGGTAAGTGCGGCTGTCGGTGTTGGTGTGAGGGCCACGGTGTGACAGCAGGGTGTGCTCCAGGTGTACAGCCCCGTGTCCCACATGGGCTGGCTGCAGCTGTGTGCGGCTCGGCAAATAGGAGAGTAAATCTGTCCATCTTGGGGCGTTTGACTCGGAGACAGTTTTATATACCTCTGGAAAAACACGTTAAATGTTTAATCTTCCTAGTCTGCGTGGCAGCTGTTCAAATATTGGTTTGCATTGATCCAGCTGTTGTGCCTTTCACACTTGTCTGTTCATTTAAACAAGCCAACCTTCTAATTTTATACCCCTATCGATTGTTATTTGAGGCTGTTCTCTTAATGCGTACGCTACATGTGTCATGGGATTGTCTGTCCTGTTGGAAGTTGACATCTGCAGCTTTCCTTCTTACACCAGACTGGATTGCTGTGGCTTTCTTTCAGTGTGCATTTAGAACATACAGATGTGTATTCCAAACCTTGTTGAGGTTGGTTTTACAGCACTTCCATTTGGGTTTAGCTGGTGTGGGCTGAGCTGTGTCTCCTGGCTCACCCTTTGAAGGGGCGGCATTTAACCCTGCCGGTGGGAGAGAAGGCAGCTTGGGACACTGTGTTTGGCCCGCGTTCTTTCTCTTCTGCTATCATAACTCTTCTCTGAACTTCCATGCTCCAGGGTATTTTACTAATCCAAGGGCAGGGCTTAATAAGTTTTCTTTATGTGAGTGCTTTAATGGGTATTAGAAATTACTTGGCTTTTCAGAGCAGCTGGAGAAAGTGAATGTTGCGTTAATTTAATGAAGAATTAACAAAATGTGAATCATACAGATAAATATACATACAAAAGTCTCCTAAATCTGGAAGTGCATCTGTGTTACTTCATCTTTTCTGAGCTGAATTGAAGTTTGTTCACTGTTGTTGAAGTCTGGGTTTTGATCTATAATAGACTTCAAGTTCCATAGCTTGGTTCTACCTAAATAAGTAAAGTCCTCCAAAATGCCATTGTGAATTGCAGTTAAGAAAACAACCTGCATAGAGGTTATCCTTCAGCAAAGAGGAGAACTCTGTAACCTTTGGCATGTTTTGGGGAGGCAAGAATACATAAACTTCATGTTAATGATTGGACAAAGCAGAAGTCAGCATGGATGTCGGGAGTGGTGGAGCTCAGCACTAATAGGTAACCAGGCCCTTCAAGGCAGGCTGCTGCAGCAGGTGGGGGCGGCTAAACGTGGGGACAGGACAGGAGCATTGGCAGGGACAGCCGCCAGAATGTCCTCATGGAGCTGCCAAAATGCTCACAGCCCCACAGCCATCCTCACCTGCACGCACAGCCTCGCCAGCAGATTGAATCCTGTGCTCAGGACAGCACTGCTTGGAATTGCCAGTCATGTTCTGCATTGTAGGTGCCAAACCCGAGCGAGGCAGGAATGGAACTGCTGCATCAGCTCTGGGGCTGCAGAGAGCACAGCCCAGTCTCTGGAAGCAGGAGCTGCCCAGAGTAGGGAGTGGCAGCACCTGGAGCCCCTTCCATGCTCAGTATGCTACAGGCAAGGTTGAAATAGGATAGAAAAATATCTCTGTGGGGTGAGCTGAACTTCTCTTTCAAACTGTGCTTCAAGAAGCAGCGTAGGATATGTACTTTACAAAACACGGAGAATTCCATGGAATACAAAAATGGCAGAATCAGGTGTCCACTTCTTTCACAGAAGGTGGATACGGTTTAATCTCACCACCAGACAAGTATTTCTTTCTGCTATATATTTACAACTCTGAGCAGAACCAAAGATTCTTCCTTGGCAAATGGCAAATTGAGCTGCAAGTGACTTCTGAAGCCTTGTCTTCTTCCCTTAACTGTTCCCAGCTTGCCATTTCCTGCCTCCTGATCCCTGTGATTTTGCAAGGATGAAAGTTTGGCTGCTCATGGAAGGATGGAGGGGATGGTGAGTAGATGAGGGTGGGTACTGCCTCTTGGGTGTAGAAGGAGGGAAGGAGTATCTCAAGATTGGCCTGGAGCCTGCAGTTGCCTCTCTTCATTTCTTGCTAACTTAAAGGGATTTTGGATATTGTTGCCAGAAAATGGGAGTTTGTGTTGGGAAAATGCTCTTTGGGAACATGTTAGGTGTTTGATCACTGATGGAAGTCTTACAGTCAAGATACTTAACTGCCAGTAAATTGTGCTCTGCAGCTTTTGTGTGGATCAGGTCATGGTCTGGACAGTTTGAGGCTGAGTGTGTGCTCAGCATTGTCAATTCATGTGGGGCCTGAAGCTGTTCAGCTGAGAGAACTCTCAGTTACACCATTGCTTCCGGCATCTCTCCGTTTTGAGATATGGCTGGGCTAATTAAGCAAGAGCTTTATTAGAATTCAACAGAAGAACCATTTTGCTCCAGTCAGGGACCTGTCCCTCATCCACTTCCACTTTGCATCTGATGCTTGGGGAAGGGTGTCCATGGTGGTTCCCTGACCCAAGTCCTGCAGAGCTGTGCTATGTCTCCGATCAGCCTCATTACCCTGCTCTGCTTGCTCTTGTTTGTTTACTTGCAAATTAGGACTCCACCTGTATGTTTGTTATCCTTCAGCCTCACTATCTGCCCTGCATCGGATTCCCACTTCTCCTTAATCCTCCAAATCTGTCTCCTTATCCCATTCTCTGCTTGTGCTGGAGATCACTGTTATTTGGGGTTTGGATTATGGGTCTTCTCACTCAGAATTTTTCTGTGGTTAGTGATCTTATCTTGGCTACTCTCTATCATTGTGCCCTGAGTTTACAACAAAAGCCAACCAAAATCCTAATTTTCTTGTACAGTCTTTTCAGAGAGGGCTGGATGGAAATCTGCATCAGGTAGTTGATGCTCTGTGAGTCTCAGGCTGTGCCCAGCCAAGCAATCCTTTATCTGACTTTTTGGTGGACAATGAGGTGAGACTACCTCGCTGTTGCTGTAAAAATTTAACTCATTTTTTTACCTAGACACAGCACACTTGGAGATAAAGGAAGAAATTGGGACACAAAGAGCCAGCAAAAGTTAAGGGTAGATATGGTAGGCCTTATCACTAATTGAGGTGGTTTAATTATGTCTTTTGAAAGCATTATGTAGATATGCATACATATTTCATGCATATGAAAATTGGAACAAACATTAGCAAAAGCACTTGTTCTGCTTGTTCAATTGGAATATTGAGCAGAGGCTGAGAGCCTCCTCGCAGGAGGGAACAGGGTCATACTTTTGGGGTACTTAAAGTGGGATGTGACCCTTCAGATATGTTTTTAAGAATCTGTATGTATCATCTGAAGCATCATCTTTTGTTTCTTGCAAAACCAAATTAGGGATCCTCTAGTAGTGGGACCACCTCTTGCCTTTTTTTCTCTTTTAAAGATGTGGGGGGATTGTTTGTTTGTTTTTGTTTTTATTTCTTTTGAATCAGTTAATATGTAGAGGTGCCCTCAGTGTGGGAAGGAGATGCCACTCAAGCAAAGCTGATATTGGACTTTGTTAGAAGGAATCTGAGTAGCAGTGATAATATAGAAACAGCTGTTGCAACTTCTCTAGTTCTACTTCAGTGAGGTCAGAACGGCCTTGAGTTCCTGCTTGGGTTTTTCTATGCTGTCTTCTCTTATTGAAGGAATCCTCTTGATCACAATGTGTAAGTTCATTGGCTTTTGTGTATTAAAACCGCTCTAGAAAACCAGGCACATGGTACGTAGGAAAAAAAGTTCAACATCCACTAATGTGAGTCCACTGAATTGTTCTTTTTCACACACTGTTCTTGTTCACCTCTCAGGTAAGCTTTGGGCTCTTTAGGGGAAGAAATCTTGTTCCATTAATTAGAAACTACCTTGCAGTGTTAAGTGCTGCTGGGGACAATACCAAAACCCAGGTTTAGAGGAAGGATTTAAGTTTCAAAGTGTTGTTTTACTGCAGCCCAGTTCCTCGGGCAGGACATGTGCCAGGATGGAGCTGCCCTGCAGACAGGTTCAATGGGACTGTTGTTTTCCAACCCCTTGTCCGTGCTTCCTTCCAGAGGTGTGAGTTGGGCTGCCCAGGTATGGCTTACTTCAGGGCTGGTCCTGACCTTCCTCACAGTTGGAAAAATCCGTGCCAAGACAGCTGACAAAGCTGTGTCTGGCTTTCAGCTGCCTAAAGCAAACAGACCAGGAGAAACCTGTGGGAAAGCGTAATTGTTTTCTGAACAGGCTTCAAGGAATGGAGTCTCAAGTTACTGTAATTGAATCCGGTATCTTGCAGTTCTGGGAGGCTTATCAGAGGAGAGAAGGTATAACTGATACGGGGGACTGCAGAAGCTGTTTCTGTCGGAGACTTTCCAGGTTTCATTTTGATGGCCTCTTTGTGTTGCTCAAACAGGGCGAAAAAAAATAAAGTAAAAAAAATTTTTACTGATCTTCCTCTGGTGCTTCATGTAATGAAGTGATAAACTGAGCATCAGGCTGATGCTTCAGTGATGTGCATCTGCAGGACTTACCATCTGTCAGTGAGTGCTGGGTTTGAGCTCTCCATGTACACCAAGGTGATGAGACAGGTTTAAAAAATTCATTTTAAGGATTTATTTTTAACTGTGTATCCTCGCTTTTTACACCACAGATGTCTCTCATAACTAAAATGTTATGAATATTTTTCCTTGTGTTTGAAGAGCTTTAGCGTCAATGCAGAATGAATTTGTGGGATATGGATCATTTAGCATGTGAAATGGCCCTGTTCAGCAAATCCTCTTCAACTTTTATTGCTATTATTGTTACATTATTATTGCTGTGATGTTATTACTGTTATCTACTCTTTCTCTGCCTTTATTGAACTCTTAACAGCTCTGGCTGGAGTCAAATGCTCTTCATGGTTGGATTCAGATAAGCCTTCCAAGGGATGGTTCTTTTCCAAATCCTCCCTAGGGGAGACTCCTGCTATCTGTTAACCTCTTGCCAATTGTTGATCTTCAAATTGACCTGCAGAATAAACGTTAAAACCACTTTATTTTTTGTTCCAGGAGGAGTCTCGCATCCTCAGGGTGAAGGTGGTTTCCGGCATTGATCTGGCGAAGAAAGACATCTTTGGAGCCAGGTAGGTGTTGTACAGCGCCTGTGGTCCTTGGAACACAATCAGCTTGGCAGGGCAAGGGCTGCAGCCCTGCAGGTGCTGGGTGTGCATTGGCACAGCTGTTAGCGCACCTCTGGCTGCTCCTGCCCTCTCCTTCCCACAGCTCTGGGAGCATGGGAAGCAGCTCAAAGCCCAGGCTTGCAGAACCCAACCAGGTAATAGCTGGGGGAGAAGCTGGTTCTCAAGCTAAAATGAGCCCAAACCCAGTAATTTTCTTTTTCTGAAGGTTAATTCAGGCTTGATGTTTCTGCTCTCTAACCACACTACAACAAAGTGCTCTACTGCAAATGTTCCAATCTACTTAAAGGATTTTATCAGTTTGAAATTAGTGGTATCCAATTTTAGCTTTTATTGAAATGACTAATTTCTTAATGTATAAATGAGCCTCCCTGTGGGTTTTTCCTGTATTTCTTTAATGATGCTTACAAATTTTTCATTAACTTGTGTATCTAGCTTAAAACTACGTGAAAGCAGCAATTAAAAGTTTAATCAGCTTTAATATATTTGGTGAAATTTGCAACAAGCATTCCTTTGGTAGCTGTGTGCAGAATATGGTAAGCCAAAGCTTTTTTATTTTCTTCCTCCAAATGTGCTGTTTTGAAGAACATTTTTTGATGCTGACCATAAGCAATGTAACTTTTATCTTTCAAAATGCATAAAGCTAAATCCAAGTGTAATTTGGACTGAATTGATGTGGCCCTTAAAATATTTTTAGGAATTTGGTCTTAAGTCAGTAGGATTTCCATAAAAGTGAAGCATTAAGAACATATTCCCTACATGTGTTTTTAAATTTGTGTTATTCTTTCAAATGAATTCATCTACAGTCATTTGAAAACACATTGGTATTGCAGAGTTACAGCCCCAGCAGCTCCTGTGTCTCTGCGTGGTGGAGCCGTGCAGGGCTTCAGACTGGGGCAGAACAGTTACTGTGTTCCTGCCTAGCTGTGAAAGATTAACTACAAGGCATACATTGTGTTTTGCATCTCAGTGGGTTGTCCTGACCGTTTTAAATCAACTTTACCACTATAAAATACTGCCTGTGGGCTTGCAGAGCCTGAAAGCCATTTCTTGCTTGATTAAATCCAAGGAAAGTCTCTTACCAGTGTAGAACACTGGAGAAACTTGTACTTTTCTTATGAAGATTGTAGCAGTAAAGAAATCTCAATGCTTTTGAGTTTGCTTTTTTGGGGGTCTTTTTGACTTAGGAAATAATTTTAATAGCAAGTAAGGATATCTAAGGACACTCAGGGGAAACCACCCTGCTCTCCACAACACCCTGACAAGAAAGTGCTGCCAGGTGCAGGTCAGGCTCTGCTCCTGGGGAACAAGGGACAGGACAAGAGGAAAGGGCCTCGGGCTGTGCCAGAGAAGGTTTAGGTTGGATATTAGGGAAAATATCTGTTGCAAAAGAGCTGTCCAGCCCTGGCACAACTGCCCAGGGCATTGATGGAGTCCCCATCCCTGGAGGGATTTAAAAGCTGTTGAGATGTGGCACTTGGGGATGTGGAATTGTGCTGGACTCAATGATCTCAGAGGGTTTCTCCAACCTCTTAGCTTCCTATGATTCTCCTAAGAGTTCAGAAATTTATGGAATTATGGTTGCAATGACGCAAAGTAACTAGAAGGTAGAGTGGAATAGTAACTGTGAGCACCCAGAGGTGATAGTTAAATGTGGGGAATGTCATCTGCATAGGTGCAGAGGCTGGTTAGTGTAGATGTAAGTGGAAGTTTAGAACCTGCTTTATATTTTGCCCTGTAAAATTAGGAGTCTGTGATATGTACTGATGGCTAACAGATACTGCAGATTGTGTATTTAGTATCAGCTTGCATGTGTGAATGTTTGACATTTATATCCTTTTAATTCCATTACAACTTCTTAATTGAGGTGTCTTAAGTTTCACACAAGAATCCAAGTACTGGCTGAACTCAGACATTGTGTGTATCCCATAAATGGGTACATCTGATGGGGTGCCTTAGTTGCTGTTTTTTGCCTTCTAAATAATGAAGTGAATGAAAATTGTGGCTGTCTGAAAGTTGAAAATGTAAAGTGCTTTTCAGTTAAAATTGTGGATGTTTTTCATTGACAGGGAGCTGTGCTTCTAATGACATAAGAGTTTGTTATGGGTTGCCTCTGGGTTTATTGCTTTTACCCGCTCTTTCCTGAAAAGCCCTTTTCCTGGTTTGATTTCCTGTGCCCAGGATCCATGATGGAGTGGAGTAAGGCAGGCTCCAGGCTGCTGGTGGGATTTGAAGTCATGCTGTATACTCCTGTTGTGACCAAGGCTGCTTGAAATGCAGCTGAATTCTTCAATTCATGTGTGTCCTGTCACTGTGGTTTGTGGTGGGAGCAGAGCACATGTGGCTGTGGCTTTGCAGATGACAAAGATGGCAGATGTTTACCTTGTAGCTATTCTTTTAAGTCCACTATTACTATTTCTAGTCCACTTCCAGTTACAGTATATCTGGTTTTAACTTCTGGAAAAACTGTGGTGATAGCTGTACCCCTGGAGCTATCCCCTCTGGCACAGTACTGCCTTGGAACTGGGTTGGATAACAGCCTGTTCCCCTTCTCGTACCTATGGCTCCTCTGAAGAGCAGAGACAAATCCATTCAATGGAGTTGCTTTCATAAATTTGTCAAACCATTTTAAATAATAATCTGGCTGCCAAATGCCTCTTCAAATGACCTGTCTCTTCAGCACTTGCACATGTGCCAGAGGGAGAGTGCTGTGTGCCTCCCAGCTGAGGGAAGCCCCAGAGGTGGAGCAGAGCTGTGACTGAATTCCCAGAACCACTTGACTAGATGGCAGTTGCTCAAGTAGGAGAGAGTTCATACTCTGTTGTTGCTTTTTCCTTTTTCTAGTTGATTTTCGGTGGAAGTTTTCCCAGTGTAGTGGAAATGAACATGTTATTAACGGAGTGTGGGAAAGGGAAAGAAACCAGCAGAGAGCTTCCTGTGATCCAACCTGAGCTGGACTTGGGAATGCAAAAGTGGCATCTTCATTGCTCAGCAAGCACATGTGGCTCGTGCTTTGCCTGTGGAATTAGTGTGCTCTCATGAAAGCTGTGGGGCACAGGGAGCAGCCATGGGCAGGTGTTGAGATGAACTCAGGCGCTGCTGGGTGCAGAGCAGGTGTGTGCTACACCTACCTGGGAAGGATGGGAATGGCACCCCACAGGCAGAGCATGTGGTTTTCCAAAAGTGGCTATTGTCAGTGGCAGTGCACCCCAGGGCACATGATGGGCAGTCCCAGGAATGGCACGAGCCAGAGCTGTCTGCTTCCCCCAAGGAAAATGCTTTGGGCTTACCTGAAGGAAGCCCTCAAAGGGACAGCAAGACAAGGACTTGTCTGAAGTGTGTGGCCAGTGTAGGAGAGAGTGCTGGGATAGGAAGAGATGAAAGGCTGCTCAGTAGAAATATGCTGGATAACCGATAGTTTTATTTGTGACACCTTAATAGTGATGCTCATACAGGCGTGTGAAATGAATACTGGGCTGCCAGGTGTGGGCACAGAGTATCAGTGTATCCATTACATTGGTGCAGTGTTCGATCTCACGTGGGGCACCAGAGGGCACCAGAGAGTTTCCGCAGCTTCCAGCACGAACCGGTACCCGATGGCTTCCGAGCAGATTAGGCTTACGGGTTTTTCACCAAAATTAGCAGGGTTTTACCCATTGCTGCGTTGTGTTCTTTACGATGTATTGGGTATATATTTCAGGAGCTGTAAATGGAGAAATGCTGCTTATTCGAAGATGTGCTCTTGCTACTGAGTAAGAGGACTTGGTAGTAATTCCTGATGGTTATAATGTCATAGTGAAAAATAATTGTCGTCAGATAATTGCTCAATGGAAAAATTTCTTTGTACAGTGTGTAGGTGAAGGTGGTATGAGGGATGCTTGTGTCCACTCAGACTGACAGCTTTGCCTTTTGTCTCAAGTGCTTACTTGCCCCTCTTGCAGTTGTCCAAATCTTCACTAGTTGGTAAAAATCATGTTGGTGTTTTCAGAGGTAATAAATTGTGGGTTATCCCTCTAAATTGAATTTTTTGATGCAGATTTAACCAAGGTGCCATAAATATTTGTTCTTGTTTCTGTCTCATAAGACTCCCAGGCTGCAGCCATGGTGTTGGGGTGCACAGGCCAGCCCTTGGCTTGCCCTCATTGCCCAGAGTGGGCTGGGGGTGCTGAGGGCAGAGTGTCTTGTTCTGAGAAATAAATAATGCCTTGAACTGTTTTACCTATAGAAGGTAAATTAGAAAATACTTCAATGATACCAATCAGGAAATGTAATGCTAAATTTTCAGCTTTGTAGCAAAAGCCCCTAGGTGGGTGACTGAGGTTTGACTCTCCTTTTCTCTTCCCTGCTCTTCCAAGCAGTATGAAGAGGAATGAAATTTTGGGCTCCTTTGTAAAGAGCCCCTGGAGTAGATTAATGGCAGTGCTTCTCCAGAGCTATTATTTTGTAAATAAATAATTGAAAACACTCTAATTGAAAATAAATGTGAGGAAATTGATACAGAAATAGATCAATAAATAATACAATGCTATAAAACATAGTGGTTTTTTAAAAGCCTGTATTGGTATTAAAATGTTGTGCTATTGGTTACGGTTTGTCAGATAATGCTGTTATTCTGGTAACATGTAATACCTTTTCACCAGTGCCCATTATTAACACAGCAAGCTGTGTCACTTTAACATGCTGTGTTGCAAGTGAATGTTTTATAAATCTATGAAAATTTTATAAGTATCTACAGAAAGCAGAAATAAAATGAAGAACAAGGCTTATTCAGGAGTCTCATTATTTGAGAGATAATGTCAGCCTATGTGATCCAAGTTGGAAAACTAACCATTTTTAAAGATGACTTATTAATTTCAGCAGGAAATATGTAACTATTTACTGTAGGCTGATGTGAAACTGTCCTTTGGGGAAATCACTCATCCCTGCCACTGTTATCCCTGCTACTTTCTGTCCTGGATTAATGATAAAACTCTCTCTCCTCTGAGAGTGAAAGGCCCCGACACCCCCTCCCCCACCCACAACAGAATTTCTTAGATGGAAGTGAAGAAAAAAACCTATTTCTTTAACAAAACCACACAGAGTGCCCTGCAAGGCACAGGGGAAGGGGAAAACCAAGGGGGAAAAGAGTTATCAAACCCAAACCTGATTAAAAAAAAAAGGTCCTCTTTCCTCAGACGCAGCCCCTCTCCTCCTCGGCCCCCTTGGGGGCTGGGCGGAGCTCCCCGAGAGCTCTGCTGTCCTCTGTCTCCCCTGCGTTCTCGGGCGACAAAGCAGATCGAAGAAAAGGGGTCCAAACGAAGAAAAAAAGAAAAAAAACCGGAACAGAGCCCACTCCGAACAGCCGTCTCAGTGTGCAGTCTCTGCCGAGCGAAGAATTGTCTCTTCCTCCCCCTCACTCCCCCCGCAGCGAGGCTTGGGGAAAAGTTTTCAAAACAACCCACGTTTCTCTCTGTGGCTGAATGTAGTTAAAGTGACAGGACCGCATTTTTTTGAGCATATAAGCCAATGATAGGGAATGAAGGATTATCATAACATCACTCCAAGACATTCCACCCCTTATTCCATAGCGTTGGCTTGAAGCCCACCCTAACATCTTCCAACTCTAAACACACACATATATATACACATATATACATATATACATATATACACATATACATATATACACATAACTATGTACAAATAATATCATTCAGTAAACAGTGATATGTTGCCATCCCAACCTTACATGTGGCCCTCACCCAAAATTAAATCTCCCTGAGGGACACATCGTGTTTCTCCATCTTCCTGCATTATCCACCAAGTACACCCTGGTCCCTGAGCAAAGACAACCCCATGGATGGGTTTGTCTTTATGTGAGGCAGAATCAATCCAGACAGTTTTCCCTAACAAGCTTCTGGCATGTGCTGCTGGGACCTTATCTCCATCCACTGTATGTAGAAGCTCAGATTGGGCAGGACCTGCTCGGTTGGTGGAGCCTCGGGTATTGACTAACCAGGTGGCCTCTGCTAAATGTCGCTCCCAAATCTTATAAGTTCCCCCACCCAGTGCCTTTAGGGTGGTTTTTAACAGTCCATTATACCGTTCCACTTTGCCAGCGGCTGGTGCATGATAAGGAATGTGGTACACCCACTCAATGCCATGGTCTCTAGCCCAGTTGTTTATGAGGCTATTTTTTAAAATGAGTTCCTTTATCTGACTCAATTCTCTCAGGGGTACCGTGCCTCCACAGGACTTGGTTTTCAAGGCCCAGGATGGTGTTACGGGCAGTGGCATGAGGCACAGGGTAAGTTTCCAGCCACCCAGTGGTGGCTTCTACCATTGTGAGCACATAGCGCTTGCCGTGGCGGGTTTGAGGCAGTGTGATGTAATCAATCTGCCAGGCCTCACCATACTTGTATTTTTACCAGCTTCCACCATACCACAAGGGTTTCACCCACTTGGCTTGCTTGATGACAGCACACGTTTCACAATCATGGATAACTTGAGAGATGCAAACCATGGTTAGATCCATGTCGCTGTTGAGCGGCTAGCTGAGGACTGACCCAAGTTCTCAGACAAGGAAAGAGAGGAGAAAAGGAACTTTATTGTTTTGAATTCCATATATATAGAGTCTACAGAAGTGCCCCAGATTGGTCAGCCCGAGACCTCCCCCTAGGCCCAATTGGCCAAGCCCGAACTGACTCAATCCGGAGAAACTGTTTGCAAAACATCCAAACTTTATCTTGTTTATGAAATATAGCAAAATGTTCCCACGGGAAGAACCTGTGCTAGCCACAGATCCACCCCTTGGTCTCGTGCCCACTTATAGGTGGCATCTCTGCCCTGATAGCCTGAGGCATCATGGGCCCATCGAGCTAGGAATAAATCTCCTTTATGCTGCCAATCCAAGTCTACCTGGGACACCTTTATCTTTGCAGCCTGATCTATCTGTTCATTGTTTCGGTGCTCCTCACTGGCTCGACTCTTGGGGACATGGGCATCTACATGGCGGACCTTCACAGGTAGTGTCTCTGCCCGGCTAGCGATGTCTTTCCACTCATCAGCTGCCCAAATTGGTTTTCCCCTATGCTGCCAACCAGCCTTCTTCCACTTTTCCAGCCAACCCCATAGAGCATTGGCTACCATCCATGAATCAGTATAGAGGTAGAGCTTTGGCCATTTCTCTCTTTCAGCAATGTCCAGGGCTAACTGAACGGCTTTGAGCTCAGCGAATTGACTCGATCCACCCTCTTCTTCCCTAGCTTCTGCAACCCGTCGTGTGGGGCTCCACACAGCTGCTTTCCATTTTCGTTTTGTCCCTACAAGATGACAGGAACTATCAGTGAAAAGAGCATAGCGTGTTTCGTCTGCTGGCAGTTGGTTGTATGGTGGAGCTTCCTCCGCACGAGTCACCTGTTCCAGCTCCTCTTCCTCAATCAGACTAAAATCTTCACCTTCAGGACAATTTGTAATTATTTCCAAAATCCCAGGGTGATTCAGATTTCCCATACGGGCGCGCTGTGTGAGAAGGGCAATCCATTTGCTCCATGTGCTGTTGGTGGCATGGTGAGTAGAGGGAACCTCTGCTTTAAACATCCACCCCAGCACTGGTAATCGAGGTGCCAGGAGGAGTTGTGCTTCTGTGCCAATTACCTCTGAGGCAGCTTGGACTCCTTCGTATGCTGCTAAGATTTCTTTCTCTGTTGGGGTGTAGTTGGCTTCAGACCCTCTGTAACTTCGGCTCCAGAATCCCAATGGGCGACCCCGAGTCTCACCAGGCACCTTCTGCCAAAGACTCCAGGACAGACCATGGCTCCCAGCTGCAGAGTACAGCACATTCTTTAATTCTGGCCCTGTCCTGACTGGGCCAAGGGCTACTGCATGAGCGATCTCCTGCTTGATCTGGGTGAAAGCTTGCTGTTGTTCAGGGCCCCAGTGGAAATCGTTTTTCTTACGGGTAACCAGGTAGAGAGGGCTCACAATCTGGCTGTACTCAGGAATGTGCATTCTCCAAAAGCCTATGGCTCCCAGGAAAGCTTGCGTCTCCTTCTTGTTGGTTGGTGGAGACATTGCGGTGATTTTATTGATAACCTCAGTAGGAATCTGACGCCATCCATCTTGCCACTTCACTCCTAGGAACTGGATCTCTTTGGCAGGCCCCTTGACTTTGCTCTTTTTTATGGCGAAACCGGCTTCCAGGAGAATCTGGATGATTTCCTTTCCTTTCTCAAATACTTCTTCTGCTGTGTCCCCCCACACAATGATGTCGCCAATGTATTGCAAATGTTCTGGAGCCCCACCCTTTTCCAATGCAGCCTGGATCAGTCCATGACAAATGGTGGGACTGTGTTTTCACCCCTGGGGCAGTCGGTTCCATGTGTACTGCACGCCCCTCCAGGTGAAAGCAAACTGAGGTCTGCACTCTGCTGCCAGAGGAATGGAGAAAAATGCATTTGCAATGTCAAGATTGGCATACCACTTTGCTGCCTTGGACTCTGGCTCATACTGGAGCTCCAGCATGTCTGGCATGGCAGCACTCAGAGGTGGAGTCACCTCATTCAAGGCACGATAGTCCACAGTCAATCTCCATTCTCCTTCAGATTTTCGCACAGGCCAGATGGGGCTGTTAAAGGATGAATGGGTCCTGCTGACCACCCCTTGGCTCTCCAGCTCACGGATTAGTTTGTGAATGGGAATCACGGCATCACGGGTTGTCCGGTACTGTCGGTGGTGCACTGTCGAGGTTGCAATCGGTACTTGTTGCTCTTCCCCTTTCAGGAGTCCTACTGCAGATGGATTCTCTGACAGTCCAGGCAAGGTGTTCAATTGCTTAATGCCCTCTGTGTCCACAGCAGCTATCCCAAATGCCCACTTGAGTCCCTTTGGGTCTTTGAAATATCCATTTTGGAGGAAGTCTATACCCAAAATACATGGAGCCTCTGGGCCAGTCATAATGGAATGTTCTTTCCACTCTCTTCCAGTCAGGCTCACCTCAGCTTTCACCAGGGTCAAGTCTTGTGATCCTCTTGTAACGCCGGAAATAGAAACAGGTTCTGTCTCTACATGTCGCGATGGGATTATCATGCATTGTGCACCAGTGTCAACTAAAGCCTCGTATTCTTGTGGCTCTGACGTGCCAGGCCATCGAATCCACACTGTCCAAAAATACGGTTTTCCCTGGCCTCTACCTGGCTAGAGGCAGGGCCCCTCTAACCATGGTGAGCATGCGTATTAGAGGTTCCTTCAAGGGAATCAACCATGTTGACTGGAGCTACTTCCCTTCTGGTGGAGTTCCCTCTCTGAGTCTTGCCCTCCTTCAATTCACGCACTCGTCGTGCCAGGACAGTAGTGGGTTGTCCATCCCACCTGTTCATGTTTTCTCCACTGTCACACAGGAAATACCACAACTCACATCGAGGGGTGTATCCGGTTCTCATTGCTGAGGAGCGTCTGCGTGGGGTAACAGAACCTCTGATCTGTACTGCCGAAATTTGGAGAAGGCTGTCTTTAATCTCTTTACTGAGTTTCTCATGATTCTCCTCTATCTTATTTTCTAGTTTCTGCAGATTTGTTTCCACAGCTGAAATTCTTGCATTCATTGGGCTATGCACGACATCTGCATATGCTCGGAGCTTCCTTGTCATATCACGCATGGTCTCATGCCCATCATCTCGCTTCGTAATTGCTAAAGCAGAAGCATACTCTGATGGCCCAAGCTTTAGGAGTTTCCGCCACATCACAGGTGTACGTTCTTCCCCATCTGGGTCCATAAGCAGGGCTGGGTTTGCTATGTCCTCTGGGAAGACAATCTCTACCACCGCCATTTCTCTCAAGCATTGAATCCCTTGTTCTATGGTTCTCCACGGGGTTTGTTGCGAATAGAGATCGTCGGGATGTAGGTATCTTCCCCTCGCAGCTCCAATAGCTCGCCTCCAGAGGCTGCAGCAGTCAGGCCCATCCCGTATAATTTGGTTGATATCTGGGTCACGTGACACAGTCCCTAAATGCCTTGCCTCAGTAGGATCTAGAAGTGTAACATCGCCTGCAGCATCCCAAAGACGGACTAACCAACTAATTACAGATTCATCATCTTGTTGGACATAATCTTTTCTTAGGCTGTGAAGGTCTCTCACATTCATGGATTCAACAATGACCTCTGACTCAGTTGCTGACTTTGAGGATCCCTCCCCACTCTCATCTGAGCAATCAGTCTTGACATGGGCTTTCCTGCTTCTCGTAACAGGAGCAACTGCCACTGGCTTAGGCTCCCTTACTTCCTGTTCTATAATATCTGACAGTGTACTATAAGCATATGCCAGGGCTCAACATATTGCACTGCAGTTGTCTCTGCACTTCTCTTTCAGATACTTCCCCACCTCAGCTGGTCTCAGGATTTGTCCAGGGGGAAATTCCCAATCTATCGGGTCAGAGAATTTCTTTAAAGTTTTACCTATGTCCTCCCATACTCCACACCATTCAAATTTTCTCACATCTGGATTAGGTGTCTGCTCCTGCTCAGCCCCTCTGGACTTTTCAGCCCTCATTTTGGTAAAGCTGAACATCATATACATGGAACCTACCAGGTAAAGCACCTGTACTACCAAGTTAATGGTCTCTTTAACATCCAGGGGAAACTGAATATTCTCAAAAGATGATATACCAGATTTAAAGGGAAAGAGATGGGTGAGGAGCCAGGAAGCTTCACCCTCTACTTCTCTAGCAGGTTGGGTAATATTACTAAAAAAACTCCAAAACAGGTTACTAAAACTAGAGGAGGAAAGTAACAGAGCATGTACATCTTTAACTGTTTCCCATACCTTCTTACAGATCGTCAGTATCACGCACATTACTATAACAAGCCGGAGTCGTGTCCCTGATTGGTGAAAATTATACATTAGGGACAAGGTTGCCCCTACCTGTTGGTAGGGAAACAAACCTATGTGCCAAACAGACAGTATTACATCAAACAACCTCCCATCAAACAACATAGTGACTACTGATAGCTGTAATTCAATACAAAGCGTTTAAAACCAGAATGTAATTATTAGGGGGTTTTTTCTTCACTTTCTCTAACCCCACAAAAGGTGTAAAACACGTAATCAAGGCCCCCTAAGTTGGGTACCAAATATTGTCCTGGATTAATGATAAAACTCTCTCTCTTCCAAGAGCGAAGGACCCCGACACCCCCTCCCCCACCCACAACAGAACCTCTTAGATGGAAGTGAAGAAAAAAACTATTTATTTAACAAAACCACACAGAGTGCCCTGCAAGGCACAGGGGAAGGGGGAAACCAAGGGGGAAAAGAGTTATCAAACCCAAACCCGATTAAAAAAAAAGGTCCTCTTTCCTCAGACGCAGCCCCTCTCCTCCTCGGCCCCCTTGGGGGCTGGGCGGAGCTCCCCGAGAGCTCTGCTGTCCTCTGTCTCCCCTGGGTTCTCGGGCGACAAAGCAGATCGAAGAAAAGGGGTCCAAACGAAGAAAAAATGAAAAAAAGAAAAAAAAACCGGAACAGAGCCCACTCCGAACAGCCGTCTCAGTGCGCAGTCTCTGCCGAGCGAAGAATTGTCCCTTCCTCCCCCTCACTCCCCCCGCAGCGAGGCTTGGGGAAAAGTTTTCAAAACAACCCACGTTTCTCTCTGTGGCTGAACGTAGTTAAAGTGACAGGACCACATTTTTTTGAGCATATAAACCAATGATAGGGAATGAAGGATTATCATAACATCACTCCAAGACACTTTCTTAGCCAGAAGGAGCAGTCTGGTAAAGTGGAAAGCGTGTGGTTAATCTCATCAAAACCTCGTTGCAGCAATGAGTAGTAGCACACCAGAACAAAACTGAACTCCCCCTCCAAGCCTGTTTGATAGTGTTCTTGGAGCTGTTGGTGATTCCTGAGTGCAGCCTCCCTGTGTGATCTGAGGGCAGCTGCCAGGTGTCACAGGCAGAGCCACAGAGCTGTGACAGGCTGCCGCTGACCTGTGCACACACGAGCTTTCCTTAAATCCATCTCATTGAGCACATTCTGATGACAAATCACCGGCTTGGCAACCAAGAACTTACTCTTAGGTGATGACTCATGGCAAATTTCCTGGCATCTCTAAATTAAGGGAGAATTTTCTTTGTTTGATTTGGTTTTGCCTTGGGAGCAGCCCCTATCCCTGTCGCCCTCCCTCTGCTCCACCCCTACGTGCTGCCCTTTGCCAGTCCCACATGCTGGACCACTTCAGTTCCCTTAACCAGGAGGTGACAAATATCGGAGAAGGCCACTTGTTATTGTTTAGTTGACAGAGTCGTGGTGACATCTGACAAGTGTCAGAGCTGACACAAACTGCGGTTTCTGTCAGTGTGGCTTGGAGAACAGAACATGTATTCACTGCAAAAGTGACTTAGTACAGGTGGAAAATGCTGTGGAGTACTAATAATCTCCAAAAAGTGGGTTTTCAGTGTGTTGAGTGCCCATGCCAAGGTGCTGCCATGGTGCTGTGAGGACCCTGAGGGTGCCCAGGGTCAGTTCCCACCAATTTGGGGGTGGTTCTCACCAATTGGTAGCCCTCAGCACCAGATGAGGGCAGGGCGAGCTGGGCACCTCAGGAAGGGCTCCTGGAAGGGCTGGATAGGCAGGGAGTGAGGGCAGAAGTGGAAGATACAACCCTGTGAGCATCCAGGTTGGAGAACCAGCATCAAAAGTGACTGTCTGGGGATTTGGGGTCTGGTTTTTCCTTTCCTTTCAGTGCTGTGGTCGCTGAGAGTGACAGGGAGCGACCCTCAGCTTCCACAGGTGTGGAGGGATAGGATTGATGCTATGGTGCAGCAGTGCAGAATCCTCAGGCAGCTCTCTCCTGCTGCGGGGGAGAGAGCTGCCCCAAAGGCTGGAACCCGCAGGGTGGTCTCTCCATGGCCACGAGCTGTGGGACTGGTCAGACGTGGTCCTTGTAGGAGCGTCGCAGGTTTAGAAAGGCAGCTGTTTCGTTCCAGGTCTCCATGGTGTTTTTATTGTGGAAAACGGGGGGGGGTTGGAAGACTGAGGAGGGGGAAGGGAAGACAAGGGAGGGTGCAAGTTCCATACGAGCCCAGAACCAAAGAGACCCGTTCCAGATCTTGCTGGGGTTTTTATCTCTAGGGATGGGAGGCGGTCCTGACTCACATCCAGTCAGAAGGGGTCAGGGGGCGGGGTCAGGGACGGAAAGGACACATAACAACACTATGGAATAGTCTGGCACCCTGGAAATAGGAGCCTGAGGAAAGTCAGCAAGGAGATTAATCATTCAGCCTTCAGAACAAGGCTGCACGCAGTGTGAAATGAGCTGAGATGAAACAAAGACTGCGGGCAGGCATCGTGTTTGAGGGGGCAGAGGCAGGTGGGACGGTGGCTGTGCCCTGAAGGGGGGACGGGCAGCTGGGCTCTTTGTAACAGCCTTGGGAACAGAACAGCAGGTTTAATGTCAGCCTTTTTATAGAGGGGAGGTGGGTCAGCTGCTGCTGGCTGAGGGAAGTGAGGTGGTCCGAGATGTGGGGCTGAGGGAAGGACCATCCCAATCCAGGTGTCCCTGGGCTCGGTTACACTGATTTTCACTGGCCTGGTAGTCAGTGGTGTACTCACAGTCGTTTAGTAGTACTTTATTTTTAATTAAGCAGGTTTCCAGTGGCACCCACAAATGCTGAGTTTTGGGAACTTCTGGCAGCTTATGGTTCCTGTCTGCTCTACATGTGGAAAGAAAATTTAATTAAACTGCAGTCTCAGGAACTATCTCATGATAGCAAATGCATGTTGTCTTGAAGCTATAGCTGTGCCTGCACCAGGAGATTAAAAATAAAAATCTTCAGATCAGGGATCAGTTGTGAGCATCCCTTCCTCAGGGCTTTCTCCCAGGAATGCAGGAGACATGTATTCCAGAACAGAAGTGCAGCCTTATCTCAGACTGCTGGGTGGAATGCTGCATTCCTGAGGAGGAACAAATGAAATTGTGTTTCTGTCCACAAGCACGATATCCATCTCCTTTGACATCCTGGTGTTGCCACTTCCCTCAGCAGTGTCAGTTAAAGGCTGATTCTCTGAGGGTCATGGCTCAGGGAGCACACCCGGGAAATCACAGCCTTTGCCAGGTTCAGGAAGGAAAGTAGCAACATCAAATATTTCAGGGAGAAATGACAGAGTTAGACATTTACCTGGTAGCCAGGGGAGACAAACGTGTTTGTGTTGTGTCACAGTTTGGACCTTCCTTCCACCCACTACTGACAGCGGATGCCAGGTGTCTTCTGCGAGGTGTTTGTGTAACTCTTCAGTCAATGGCTGGCACAGTAACTGCTGGGGAATTTAATTCATTAAACCCAACCCTTGTTCCAAGTTCCCCTCCTAACGCAGAGGGTGGAGGAGGGGTGGAACAGGCCTCTGCATTTACCGAAAGTGTCTCTGAGGCTGTTGAGAGATCATTTCAGCCAGCACTGCTCTGGTGCTGTACAGAAAGACCCTTCTCACACCCGAGCTGGTGTAAGGCACAGATTCTCACTCACCCAGAGAGCCGGATAGCTCACGCATTACCAAAGAATCCAGAGGCTCAATCAGCTGGATGTTCCAGATGTTTATTCCGAAGGGTTCCAAGGTGAAAGAGGAAGAGGAGACCATTGGTGCCCCTAGATATAGGGATCACCTGGGGTCAGGGGAGAGGAGGCGGGGGAACACCACAACCAATGGGGAGAAGGGATGGATGGAGTCAGGGGTTGGGTTACAGCCAGGGGGATTTACATAATTTGGGGAGGGACTTATCGTGTTACTTGGACTAGGATGTTTTCCCACCAGTGAAACCCTGCTGTACTGGGACCACTTGGCTCCCCAGCAGTTCCCGAGGTGGTATCATCCACTACTACACCCTCCTGTGGTAGAGGTCAATGGTTCAGGTCTCTAAATGGCAGGGCTTTTTTTCTAAGCCAGAATTTGCTATGTACCCCAAGTACACAAGAGAGTAAGAAACTTTTCCTTCTGCTGCTTTCCTTAAAATTTAAACATAATAGAAATGTCTTTTGCCTTGTGAATTTTTGCTTTATATCTCCAACTATGTTCTCTCTGCCTCTTTCAAAGATTTGAAAGATGTTGTTATGTGCTGTACAATGTAAATAATTAATTATTTGTTCTTTACTGTATTTTTGAATAATTTGTGGTTATATTCAATATGCTACACTGGGATCACCCCAAACTTACTACCAGTAGTTTGTCTCCATTGAGCATCTTGAATGTTTTATGTGATTTCACATGCTAATGATCCAGCATACACCATGTTCCTGAGGAATGAAAAATACAGTGATCTGTTTAACACTGAGGAATGGTGTGTTCAGTCAGACAAACAGTTTCAGTTCTGTATATCCTTAAATTGAGGCTGTCATAAACAGAGGACACTGCTGGGAAGGAAAAGAATTGGAGTTCTTTGTTTCCTTTCTTTAATTGAAAATAGACTTGGTGCATTAGCTGAGATGGTTGAAGATGAGAGCAATGGATCAGGACAGAGGGTCTGCAGGGGACTATTCACTGCTGGTGTTAAGTTCCTGAACAGTGTTTTTATTCCTTTATTTATTTTTTTTCATTTTGCCTGTTTGGTATTTGATTTGATGGTATGCAAACTTTCTGTGGCTAGTTATAAGACATCTCTCCTGTTGGTACTGCTGAAATACACCTTTCTGGTTAGAAACTGACACTGGATTCTGAGACCATCAGTATGTGGGAGTTTTCTGAAACTGAAAGCCAGTTTTTAGTGTCTGGAAGTAGATGTAACATCACCGGTTTTACTGATAGTCATCTGAGTTCATCAGCTGACATTTGTTCGGTTCATTTTGTGAAGACTGAGGATGACACAATGTGAAACACCGTTGCTGCTCCTGCAGGGTATTTGCTGGTGCACTTGGCATGATGTTTTCTGTGGTTTTCAATGTTTTCAGTGACAAATTGAAAGACTTAGCATTCTAAGCTATCTCATTGGAAGTTAGAGTTATTTGGGATCTGTCTAAGGCTCACTTTCATTAGGTGAGTCTTCATTTGCCCTTTCCACGTGACTTTATCATCCATAAGACTTAGAGGTTTGCAAAGATAGATACTGATGCAAGAGGGACTATCAGACCTCTCTCTTTTTGGAAGTCAGTAGAACTTAACCAGTTTCTGTTGCTTTTTGGGTGGATGTTCCCAGCGATCTGAAAGCACTCCAGGTCCCTCCTGGGAAGCACTAGCCAGGCTGTGAGCTGAAGCACAGCGTGCTGTGTGTCCCTCAAGCCTGTGCCAGCCCTGGGGATGATGGTAGCTGAGCTGCCTGCACATCTTTGGGCCTTGTGGCAACACTTTGCACTTCAGGACTTTAGTAGGATACAGGTTTGAATGGTGCTGAAAAAGTGGAGGAATCACTTTGAAACCTTTTTGCTCTTGGTAAAGGCTTCCTATAGGAAGGGGATGAAATACCTGGAAAAATAATCTTCCTGCCTGCCTGTGAGGGTATTATTTCCTTACTGGCCTCTTGCACAATAAGGATCATTAAATATATTTAGATAAAAGATTGCCAGCTCCTTGTTTTGCACAGAAAACCTCATGCTTAGCAGACTGTCCTGAGTTAGCTTGTCTTTTCAGCCTGAATTCCGGATTTTTTAGATCAGAGGCTGCTGGAAGTCTGTCCCTCACCGTGGTCTCTACTAGCTTATTCAGCCTTGTATTAGCAACACGGTAATGTGCTTCTCAAGGGTTTGGTTTTACCTCAGTAACTGGAGATTAACATGAGACTTCAGGCAAGCAGATTCAAAAGGTTTTGATATAATTAGCTCATTACTCTTATTAAGCACATGGCCAATTCTGTCCCTTTTGAACCTGGCTAATTCCTTAACCGCAGTGAATTTCACAGACTTATTATAGATTTCCTTTGCTTTCTGCCTTTTTCTGTTGATGAATGCCATTCTGCTGCTGTGCTTGCCTGTAGCAGCTGAGGACACGGCTCTGCATCCGTGGGTGGGCGAACAGCTCAGTGTGAGCCAGGCTTTCTGGGAAGGGGATGACAAGTTACACCTGCTAAATCCATGCTGCCGAGCCCTGCTCAGACCGCTCTTGCCTCTGCTGAGCACAGAACCTGGCAAAAGTCACCGAGAGCTCTGCAGTTGGGCCCTGTGCAAGGCTCCCCTTGGTCTGTACAAGCACTTGTGGGGCGCTGTGGTGAGCGGGATAAGGACCTGGCCTGGGATTATGGCAGCCTGGGCTGAAGGAAGGAGGGAAGGCTGACCCAGGTTTAATCCACATTCACTTCTCTGCCTCTTTCATCTCTGCAGTGCAAGGTATGTGCTTGCTGGCAGAGCAGGGGACAGCATGGGGACAGGGGCGGGTGGGTGGTGGGTGAGCTCCAGCAGCAGTGCTCAGTTACATCCTTCAAAGTGCCTCAGGAATTGGGGCCTCTGTGTATGCCAGGCTGGATAAGCCTGTTCCCAAGCACAGTGCATGTGTGTAGCATTCATGGGTAGGGATGCTGCCTGGAATTCCTGTGCTGAGCTTTTCTGTTCCAAAAGCCAGGTGTCATGAAGTTTTCTCTCTCTTTCCCCACCTCTGCTGGATTTTGGAACTTGTTAAGATATTTTGGGAGTGTGAAATGGCATAGGAAGATCTATGCATACATCAGCCCCTCAGCTCCAGGGGCTGATGTATGCATAGTCTGTTAGAGCATTTATTTAACCTTTGCAAATAAAATGGCCTCAGGGAGGAAAAAACCCCATATTTACACTTCCATCTGCTTTGGAAGATTAAAATATTCTTTATGCTCTGGGAGATTTCCAAGAGAGCATGAATACAAAAGGAATCTGTCTTGTTACCCTTTATTAGAACACAGCATGGTAAAGGAAGGTGGAGACACTGGAGGTGGAGTTTGAGGTATATATAATTTTTAACTCCTTTTTTCACCCGCAGGCACTTCTTAGCAGCTGTCTGTGGTGCGAGTCATTATCTCTAGCAGCTCTTTGTAGCCTTGCTACATTTCTTGTAGAGTCAGATGAGGTGTGAGCCTTTCTTTGGAAAATAAACTAGAAGGGAAATGGGAGGTCTATAAAATTACTCTGCAATTTGGTATGGAGAAGTGAGATTTTGGGATGCTTAGGCACAATGGATTGCAAGTTTGGCTTTGCGATGAAGGGTAAGGTAAGGTTTTGTTTTCTTTTCAGAAGCTGATGTTCCTTTATCTTTGTGTGACTGGACACTTCGTGCTTTGGTTTAGTCACAGGACATGAGATTTGTATGACAGTGAGGTCAAAATCTTCCTTCTCCTTGAGAAAAACTCCTAATGGTTATTACTTGGTACAGACAGAAAGATGAAACCCAGAAGCCTCATGCTAAAATAAAAGCAGGGAGAAAACACAGCCAGTATGCTCTGGAGCATTCTTTGTAGTTAATTGCTGTGTAGTGTCTTGCATGGGAGACAGGAGCTTTATGAGTTTTTGCAGTTTGACAGACTTTAAGAGAGCTAGTTCCCCAAGACTTAGTCCCGTTCGCAAGATTCTTTGATATCTGGCCGATTTGTCTAAAAATACCATTTATTTGACACAGAACATAACAAACATACAAACATAGAACAGATTGACACACATAAACACACAATGAATGCATAATTACAACACTGCAATAGTTAAAAATGCAATAAATGCTTGCTTGAGCTAGCTGAAATGCAAGTTAAGAAAGGTACCTATAAGTTAGCCGGAATAATACAATTTAGGAAACTCAAATGATCTTACCAAATCCAATTTTTGGAGCTGGGGATGCATTAAGATTTCCTCACTCAATCCCTCGGGAAGTAACCACAGAGCTTGCGTCCAAACTCAGGGGAGAGAGCCTTTCTTCACGCTCCAGTGTCCATGTAGAAAAGCTTCTACTTTTGCTGAGTTTTTCGTGGTGTTTTATAGGGAAAAGAGTGTGTATTTGCGGTCACTTGAAAATTCTTCACATTCTCTCAGTGTCTCACCTTGGCCTTCCAGGCGCCAGGACTAGATAGCCAGGATTAAGTTTATCAACTTAATCTGAGCCATTCATCTCTAGCTAGCGATCAGGGAGAGAGAGAAGGGGGGGGGGGGTGTTTGTCCTGCCACATGTAGTCTTACTGTACTTCTCCCTTCTTACAGTGCAGGAGTGGGGAAAGTCACCAGGGGGAATGGTTATTGGGATAAAATGGTAGTGACTGTAAGAGATTCTGCTTTAGACAATTGTTTTTACTGCTCTCTATAAAACTTGGTTAAGAAGTATCTCATTCTTATTCTAATCTTCTTTAATGATGCATATTTTGGGCTTTGTTTCTCTCATCTCTTTGAATCTAAAAGTGACCAAGCAAAACATTGGGATTTAAAAAAATTCTTGAAACTTTTTAAGCTCCACTAAGTGCATGCACAGACAGGGTTTCTCTAAGTATGTTTAAATGATTCTGAAAATCATTTTCAGGTTCACGGAATTACCTTTCGCCAAGCATAACCTGCTTTTACAGCCCTGACGTTAACTGCTGTCCATGGGGCTCTCATAATTTTGTGGAAACTCCTTGAGATGAATGTTTTTGAAGACGGTGTGTGTTACTGATCTGAATTTGTAAGTGATGTTTTTGAAGGCAGGTTGTCTGTAAAAGCACATTTCCAATAGTACATCCAGACCGCAGTCTGTGGATTTGCCGGAGTGTCCATCCATGCGGAGCAGGTTGGTTTCTGCAGCGCTGAGCTGCCGTGGGCACCTGGACACACCTGCCTCTGTACCTGCCTGCAGGTGGAGGGATCCCCGAACCAGGCAAACCCAGAGCCCTCAGCCATCCCAGGTTTGTAGGGAGGAGGTGACCTGAGGTCTTCCACTGTTCTTGACAGAAATCCAAAGTTGGTCATTTTAGGTAGTGTTGAAACATTCGACTTCACTGACTCAGAACACAGGGAGGCACATGCATTAAGGGGCAAAAGATAAAGATGTTCTTCTATGTATACTTGCACTGAGGAGAGTGCAGGTAGGTTGGATGGGGTGAGGGTCAGGGAAAATAGGATGGATGAATATTAATGGAATGGAATGGGATGGGATGGATGGATGGATGGATGGATGGATGGATATTACGTGATAACCAAACAGGGGTCCCTTCAAGACCAGGGAAGGAATCAAATTGGCATGTGGCTTCTAGGAAAAGGCTTCTCTGCCTTCATGTTGGAGTGTGCCGGTATTTCTGTAGCCAGAATTACAGAAACTGTTGATCAATTCTTTCATGTACGTGGGACAGAGGCAGAAAAGGGGCAGCAAAAAGGGAACGGGTCTGTGTCTCTTACAAAAGCAAAATTAACTTGGGCGAGATTGTTCCAAAGGAAGCCAGTCAGGCTATTTTGAAATGCAAAGTTTGCCTGCATGTGACAAGCCTGGCATTCATGCACTTGCATAACAAGTGTTACTTAATTTTACATGTGGGGAGGCGGTTTCAGGTTTTAAAATAAAGATAGAGCCATGTAGGCCTTAGTAGTTCTATTGTTCTTTCACATGTGCCTGTGCTCTCCACCCCCTTCTTTTGGAGCTTAAAATAAGTAAATAATACGTCATGTCACTGGCAGAAGCTGGTTTGAGACTTGCTTTCAAAACTGTTTCAAAAGTATAGAGCAAATGCAATTCCAGACTCAAGTGAACAAATAGGAAACTGTTCATGAGCCTCAGTTTCACACTGCTCCAAAATAATGTCATTTTTAAAGGCGGCTGATTTTCTTTGAGATTTTTCATTGGGGTTTTTAAGTCATCAGTGCTTTTTTTGTCCTCCAGAAGAAGAGCTGGAAGCTTGTCTTTCCATGCTGAGGTTCAAACGAAAGATGATAATTATATAATGTCGGAGGTTGGGGGGGCATTGGAATTTTTTCTCCATCCCTGTTACTAAACAACAAATAGCTGGGTGATTAGAGCCATCAAGTCTTTTCTAAGAGACAAAAGGGTGTGCTGGGCAGGGCAGGGTAAGGCAGGAGCCGGCCGTTGGAACTGGCACTCTCGTCATCGGGGCACCGGGAGGAGAGGCTGCTCTTTGCTTCTGGCTGCGACCGCAGGAGATCCAACTGTGCTCTGCCTTCTCCTCCTGGCTGGGTGAGCTTTGATTCAACCTCTTTCCCACTGGGAGTGCACGTTTTCCCGGCCGTGTTTCTCGCAGCAGCTGCCAGGGAGTCCAGCTGTCCCTGCCGCCCGCCCCGCTTTGCCGCACGAGACTGTGGCATCTGCCGTGACTGCAGAATTCTCGCTACCTCGCTGGCTAGCCAGGGAGAGCCAGCCCCAGCCCCTGCCACCCCGCTTTGCTGCTCCAAGCTGCCTGCCTGCTTTCTCAGCCTTCTTCTGCCATTACCAGCTGTGTGAGGCTGACCTGACCCTGCGCCATAGCGCCACCTGCAGCCGCCTGGCAGTCATTGCACCTGCCCTGCCCAGCCGGCAGCTCAACAGCGCCCCTGCTGCTTGCGACCGTAATTACACCACGTGGGAAAGTGCTCACCAGCTCAAAAAGTCATCTGCTGTTGGTTTCTGGTTCTATTTGTGGTTGCTATTATTGTTATTGCTTGTTTATAGATACTAGTAAAGAACTGTTATTCCTTTTCCCATACCTTTGCCTGAAAGCCCTTGATTTCAAAATTAAAATAATTCGGAGGGAGGGGAAATCACATTCTCTGTCCTAAGGGAGGGTTCAACCTCTTTCAGCAGACACCTGTCTTTCAAACCAAGACATATATCTACAATTGCCTGAGCTTTAAGAAAATACCAAATACTGCAAATTGGCAAAACCATGGTAAATATCTAGATATCTGAGGGATTCCAGAGGTCAGGAAAAGGATTTCCTAAGACCTCAGATTGTTTGGCTGGCTGTTCTGCCAAACTCTTTGTACTAACTTGTGATTATGATTAACATAGCTTTCATTATTAGCATCATTTTCTTAGGATTCCCTTTTATTCTCCAGAGAACTGTTATTAGCTTCAAGGTTCTCCTGATCTCAACAGGCGCTGATGTTCTCTTTAGGTTTTGGCCAATCATTTGGAATATATGAGATTTAGTGCTTTTAATAATTTTTGATTTTGTAACAAGGAGCATTATAGACAGATGTTCCACAAATCAACTCTCCTTCATCTCCAGTCACTGGTACGGTGATGACTGAGCTCGTTTCTCTTTTAAACACTACTTGGTCCTTTGAATGCTTGATAATGCATATGAATAAATCCACTGACTTCTCCTATGTGATGGCATTATCAAGTGTAAGAAATGTAAAGCATTAAATACTGTACCTTTCAGACTGAGTATAGCTGTGCCTTCACTGCACATGGAGTGGGTTTTAACTGCCTTTTAATATTAATATGTTATTGTATTTTATTATGCGTGCATTGAGGTTGGCACTATCTGAATAGAAGGAGCCCTATAGTGGGTAAAAGAAACTTGTATTTCCCCTCTCCAGTAAGCCTTCACTGCAAAACCAGCTTCTCTTTCACTGAGGAATACCCTCACAGGCAGAGGATGTTAGGAAATTCCTCTTCCCCTAAATGTAGGTTTATTATGTCCTGCTGCTACAGTTGGGTCACCTCTTGGGCACGCTGACCTTGCTGCATTGGGCAGCTCTCTGTCAGTCTGTTGTGTCTCTGTGTTGGTGTTCCTGTGGATGCAATCCTGTTTGAGTGCTGCCAGTGTAATTTTGGGCATGGGCCATCTGTAGTGTCCCCAGGCTCCAGGACTGTGGTTCATTTTCTGTATCTGTTTTCTGGTATTGCAGACACTTGGATATTTCCTGCATTAACAGCTTCCCAGCAATCCATGGCTGTCAATTTGTCATGCTGCAGGTTTCATTAAGATGGCATTTTAACACTGGTACTGGTGTAAAAATTCATGTAGAGAAGGTTTTCTACTTGCAGTTTTCTATTTTGTGACACTTCTTCATTCAGTCCTTTATCGTCTTCCCAAGGCAAACCCAGTACTTTCCTCAAAGCGACCTCTGCAGTGAGTTCTCCAAGCAAAGTGCAGAACTGTTAATTCTGTATGTCAGATACATGATGTCATCCACGTGAGTGGAAGGGCTTCATTCTGCTCATCCAGTGTCATGCTCCTAAGCTTTTCCAGCATCCCCTTTTAAATCCTAATGCAAATCAGCAGTTCAGGGCAGAGACTGACATTCACAAGGAGCTGCAGGATGAGCTGCTTTATTTCCCACTTGTTTTTAGAGTGCAAAGAAAGTACTCATGCACCACTTGGAATAGTGCTTTCCAGGAGTGTCATAAGGGGGTTTATAGTGCTTTCTTGAGGAATGAGTGCGTCTGCCTGAGGAAAGTCAAGATAGCAATATTCCATTGTAATTCCTGTCTCCCTTCCTTTTAATCAGTCGATTTTAGGGTGAGAATATCTGGCAGGTACAACTCCATGTTGATCAAAGTCTGCTTTCTGTGCTCAGGAGTTAGAATTGTAGAACCATAGAATATGTTGAGTTGGAAAGGACCCCTCAGGATCATCAAGTCCCAACTCCTGGCCCTGGCAAAGGACACCCCAAGAATCTCACCATGTGCCTGAGGGCATTGTCCAAACTCGCCTGGTTGGTTTGTCGGGGATTTTTTGTGCTCTCAGCAGGTGTCTCATTTATTTTTGTGTCTTCTGTCATCTAAATCATCAGGATTTCCTTTCTTTAACACGTCTGCAGACACTGCTGTGAGATAGGAATCTGGTATTTTACTGTTTGTCTTTGTGTCTGTTTCATTCCAATTTGTGGATAGATTTTTTAGTGACTTTTAACAGACCAGATGCTGTATTTCGTTATTCCACAAGTTTTCCTTAATTTTACTGGTTTTCATGGTTTTGTCTAAGATTATAGTGTCTGTTCTCTGGGATCCCAGTTATTTTGTTTTGCTGCTGTAGTTATGTTCTTAATTGCAGTTCTGCCTTCCTCTATTCTTTGCCCATTCTCTAATTTCTTCACCAGTTTGCTCAATTACAATGTCTGCTCCCCAGGAAGTCTCAGCCAGTCTGTCTTATTTTCCTCTGTAGCTTGTTTCATTTTCCTGGTAGCTGTATGGATCTCGGGAGTGCCTGTGGTGTTACCTGCAGAGCAGATGGCACACTGGGATCCAAACAACTGGGGCTGTACAAACCCCTGGGTTTCACCTGGAGATGCTCAATAAATGGCACTTGCAAATTAGACTGCTTATTTAGTTGTTGGAATCTGAGCTTCATTCTAAGTATTAAGTTTCTTAAAAGCTTGATGATGTTTCTTATTTATTGACTTCAAAACACAAGAATTGTAATACTAATTAGGTGCATTCTAGTTACTAAGAGCTTCTGTAACTGCAGTGTGAAGAATTGTCGGACTATATTGATGAATTCTGTGTTCCCCACAGCCTGTTGGGGCTGGGAAGGGACCTCTGTGTTCTGTGTGGTCCATTGTCCAGTCTGACTCACTCTGTCCCACTTTTAGAGCAGGCAGAGATGTCAGTAGTCTGTTCAGTGAAGGCAAAATTTCC